>BQNB010027852.1:0-57222 GCA_026074375.1 Tanacetum coccineum
ATGGTACTTAGAGGCTTTCCTCTGCACCGTTCTTCAATCTACAACAATGCAAGCTTAAGTAACAAATTTGGGGAATGTTCATTTTCAAGTTTGGTATATCAGGTTTACTTCACCCGGTGGTCATAGCAATAGCCGACAGAATACGAGGTTGGTAAGTTAGCCAAAGAGTATAAGGTTGAGATGTGATCAGTAACTCTCACGGGATATTTAAAGCTACTGAACGTCAATGATGCTTTCGAGAGTTCGAAACCATCATGGGGGAATACGTGTACTTTGATACTTTTATGTTATCAGGTCAACTTCCAGGGGGAAGTAGTTTATACCACTTCACTTAGTATGGTGTGTGAAGTATTCTGCAAGCGTGAGAAGATTTGTTGCTGATCTCTTGCATGTTCCCCCAAACAGATATTCACCAAGACCAAATGTCATGATACTGTATATAAGCAGTATTAGATGGTGTGGTTGACTGTTTCTTCTACTAAATTCTGATGTGCACTTTAAATGTCAATGTTAGAAGATCACTCAAGCTACATCAACGTTTTAGAATCTGATAAAGATACCAATGTTGGTTTGGGGGAAGCTGATTCAGAAACTTCGCCAAAAAGAAGTCTATGAAGAAAGCTTTTTAAGACATGTTGCATGATTTGGGGGAAGTTAATCCAACTCATGCATACTACAATAGTTCCAGAACAAGTCAAGACATAGAAGATCCAAACTGGAGTACAAGTATCAAGACTAGAAGACAAAGACGACATCTTCAGCATTGGAAGCGCTGATAAGTGTAAAATACACATATCCATTTATACCTAAAATAACCCAAATAAACCCAAAACAGACCAAAAATGGCAAAAAAATATGCTTGTATTTGTGTTTTGTGTGTGCAGGTACGGATAAGTCAAAAATCACAAGAAAACAGTCAAAAACGAGCAAGCACGGACACGAGAATCAGAAGAGCAAAGCCGAAGCCAGAAATGTCAAAGCCCTAGTCAAAGCCCAATCCAAAGCCCACTTTCTACTCATAACAAACCACAAGGGCCAGTTTTGCAATTCTCGAAAAGTTATTTATAACTTGAAAAGGGAAAAGAAAGACAAGGACCAAATGTGCAAACTCACCAAAGTTCAACAGTTTTAACTGCCCAAAAATAGGCGGGAAACCCCATTTACTATTCATCGTCTCCCCCGTTTTCACCCCTATGGTAAAACAAGGGGCAAATCAAAATTAGAGGGTGATTAAGTCAATTCAAGAGGTCTACATCACAAATAAAGGGACAAATCAGTCTTTATCAAAGGATTCATTAACCTTCTCTCAAGAAGAGCCACGTCAACAATGAAAGAAGCACAAGCTTAAGTGGGATTTTGTGCTAAACTCACTCACAAAACTAACACAAACGTCACATCAAAGAATGACACGCTGGCGATCCTTAGATATACATAATTTGATCCAACGACTACAATTGAAGCTCAAATAATTGGGAAATGAATGGCAGAGATTGAAGGATTGGGTAGCAAGGGAAAAGGGTCTGGAAGCTTCAGCTTGGCACTATAAATAGGCCTCACTTCTCACATACAACCAGGGGCTTTTTTCTTTTTTCTTATCTATGTTTTTAGTGATTTTCTAGTCTAGCTTAAAATTTGTATTTTTCTTAAATGTAACTTCCTTTTTCAAGTAATGTAATCAGTTTCTTTAATTAATGAAATTCAGTCTTTAGTGTTATCGTTTTTAAGCTCTATTTTTCTTGTTTATATCAAAATTCTCTCTTAATCAGCTTAGTTGTCTCTATAAGTCTATAAGATCAGTTTATAAGCTCTTTCTGTCTAATAGCTGATTTAGAGCTATTTGTATTTCAGAATTATTCTTACTCTACCTAAACTTAAATTAGTTTAATCTTGTATGGATCTTATTGATCTAGAGCTTTTGGAAGGGTTCTTTAACTTGGAGAGAGATACCAATGGACTTGTACCTTGCTTATTAACTAAGCTAGGAGCTTGTAGCTGCTTTAGTGGTCTCCTTGTTTAGCTAGAGGAGTTTGTAAGTTTCTCCTTCATTTCCTTTAATTCTAGCTTTAAATAATGATATTATTGCTTTCTATACTTAGATCTGCTTATTTGCTTATTCTCTTTGCTTATTAGTGCTTAATTTAGTATAATTTAGCTTAATAATCATAGTTGTTTATCTGTTTTTTATTAAATTAGTTTAGATCTTAGTCTTGCATATATTTGACTTAAAAACCTCTAAAAAACCAAAAATATAATAAAATAGTTTTGATTCTTTGATTAAGGCTTATTTATTGTTAAAATTTGTTAAATGAAGTTTGTTTTTCAGGCAGTTTTTATCTGGTGATTCAGTAACTATGTGCATTAGATTTCTCTTAAATAGCTTTTTTCTTAAAATCTGTCTAGTTCTATAAAGGAGTGTTTGGTTTAGTGCACTCTTGATTATGCCTTGCGTTTGTACTAACTAAGTTATTAATGTGTTAAAAATTTTTACACTACCAGTTACTAACATAAGTTTGTCTGTTAGCTTCTTAGATTTTGGTTTGCCAAATTCTATGTTGGAATTAAGTTTAGTTTTAGTTATTAAGTTTTCATTTTCTCTTGGTTATTTCATGTTTAATTCTGTTCTTAAAAGTCAAGTGCATCAGAGTACTTTCATAAGAGAAAGTACTGCTGAATTTTTACATATGCAATACTAACATAAGTTAGTACTGCTACTTTAGCCATAGTTTTAACGTTTAGTATTAGGTTGGATTTAGAATCTTAATTCAGTTAGGGACTATAAGGATAGTTATAGCTTAAATAGTTTAATGTCTTTAATTTTGTTTTTCTTTGCTATTGTTTTAAGATTATTTTTGCATATAAAAAGTTATAAAAAATCCGGAAAATTTCATAAAACAGTATTAGAAAACTTTAGGATTTTAAAATTTGTTTAATCAGCTTATTTATTCTTAGATTTGTATAGCTTGAGATTTAGATGATAATAAGTAGATTAATAAGTTTCCTTTATGTTTTTATCGTCAGTTTAGTTATTAAGGTTGTCTAGGTCTCATTTGGAGTTTGTGTTACTTGCCGTATTTCCTGAGTTTGCTCTTGATTTCATGCTTAATTTCTGAAGTTTAAAAGCGTCTTCTTAGCTAGTTTTCTTTGCAAATTTTAGGATTAAGCATATCATAGCTTTTTAAGAATTCCTTTCTTTTTAATTTGAGCTTAAATTAAGCTTTTTTAATGCTTAATTAGTAAATCCAGTAGGTTTAAGGGCCCTCCTTTCTGAGGTCATTCTGTTTTAGAAATAAGTTTATTGAGGCTTATTTGAGTGTTTCAGACCTAGTAGCATATATTAATTTTGATTCCACTAGTCCCTTTACAACTTTGCTTTCTTTGAGAATTTTCATTTTAAGCTCGTAAATTTCGAATGCTTATTGGAATTCGTGTGTTGTCGGGTAAGTCCTCAGGGACCATTCCTGTAAATTCTTTTTCTATTTTATATGTTTTTCCAGTTAATCCTTGCCCGTTAATGTTTTAGTTGTTAGTCTTTCAAAGTTTTTTCACAGTTTAGTCTCCAAAATTAGTTTTTAATTATGGTTTATTTAATAATAGAGGGTTTATAAAGGTTAAGTTTTATTAGTTCAATTAAACTTTATAAAAAGATAAAAAATTAAGCTTTTATTTTTAATAATTTCGGCATATTTTAGTTTATTTAGTGAATTTTTTAGTTTACATTTTTTGGTTTAAAATCGCTTAGTCAATTTAGCTTTATAGTTGCCATTTTTGTATTTGTTTAATTGTTCAATTTAATAGGTTTATTTTTTGTATTCTTTTCCAAATCAAATATTCTTTGCTGACATTTTCAAATCAGGATCCGAACCTAATGCTGTGGTTTCAATTTCAATAGTCACATTGGGGATAACGACCGTAGTGATCATACTTACCGGGGTAAATTATAGTATTTTATATTATATTATATATATTTTTTGATGAGTGATATTTTATCAAGGGGGTAATCTTTGGTAATATTTTAATTACTCTTTTAGAATAAATTATTATTTTTTTATATATTTTACGACGCAGATAAAAACCGAATCAGTTTTTGGGCCGCGTTGTTCTCATGACCTTGGGTATTAGTGTTTACGATTCATTGGTTTTGTGTTTCGTTGTTTTGGTTTTGAAAGATCCTTCGAATCCTCAGAGAGATTCATTCTATGTTTTTATCTAAAAAGTAATGAAAAAATCAATAAAATATAAAAAGTAAAAAATACTTTTCATTTTCTTTTTTAGTTATAAGTAAATGATATTAAAAAAATAGAAAGAAAACATAAAAAAAATTGTCCTTTAAAAAAGAAATAAAATAAACAAAGTTGGTAATCGAAAACCAACATATAATATCTTCTATTGAGATATTATTCAGTTTCAATTTTGTGTGAACTTGCAATTGTTTCCCAAATCGTAATCAATAGATTTAACACTTGCCATTTGTGTCTCTACCAAGTACGGCTCACCTTGAAAAGAAATTTTCAAAAGCTACCGTAAAGTAGTTGATTATTTGGTTTAAGCCTCTTTCGTGTAACCTTTAAAATTCATTGCTAAAAAACCAAAAAAAAAAAAAAATTAGTGTAAAAGTTTGCTTTTTGAATTTTAGTTTTTCTTTTTATGCGCACTCGTTCGCAATCTCGTAGACGTCGTCAACAGCAAACTCTTCGGTTGTTGAAATCTTGTTTAGAAGACCTATTGTTGAACCAAAAACGTTTGTTCAATGGCCAGGACAATCGAACGATGTGCCCAATATGTTTCAAGACCAGCGAGGGTTATGAAGATGCTATGTTGTCCCACCGTTCAATGCTAATAATTTTCGAGCTTAAGCACAGTTATCATCTTGTGCAAGAGGTAATAGTTTAAGGCGTAGACAAGGATCCCCACAATCACCTTCGATTTTTTAATAGGTCATTCAACGTTTGCATCAGAAGTTCGAAAACACTCTCGATAAAGCTTTTGCTTTTTCTTTTTCTCTAGACGGTGTAGGCACGTGATTGGTTAGACAAGTACGCGCACCAAGATCCGATTCTCAAAGTGCGTCCTTGTTTCAAAATTCACAAACCAATACTTCCCACCTTCGTAAAACCACTTACTTCGGAATGTGATCATTACTTTTATCAAAACCAAACGAAGCCGTTAATCGGAGCATTGCAAACGTTTTAAGGACTCCTTCGTCATTGTCATCACTTGGCTTTTTCGAAACTCCACCAACTTCGATACTTTTTCATAAATTCTTTGATTTTCCAACGATCAAGATGCCTTAAGGTTCTGCAGTAGTGTGGCAATTTGTTAGACAGTTGCCTCTAGTAGGTTCTAGCTCGATTATTGAAAAGCAGAAGTAAAAAGTTCGTTACTCAGAAGTCGTGCTATTGATTAAGAGGGAGACGGATTGATCCTCTTTCTAATTCTTCTCTTCTATATTCTTTCGTATGCCATCAAATAGCCGCTTCTCTCGAGGATATGATTTTGACTATCAAGATGAACAAATGATGATTCCAAATGAAAAGCTTTAGTTGTTACTACTCCGCTGCATCCCGTAAAGCAGTGGACGGAAGTTTGGTCACTTCGTGGATCAATTTCACCATTTTAATCCTTTGTCGTTAACTCGTGGTCTCGGGAACGATTTTCCAGTTTTTCTTGATCAACATCCAAAAAAACAATTTCAACAAAAACCGCAGCGTTGTTAATTTCTCACAAAGAAATTCACCCCTTTCCCAATTTGCAGGCAAATAAATACCACATGGTTTCATCAACCGAATGTCCAAATAACCAAAAACGTATAATCAAGGAACCAATTTCTATTTACAACCAATACAAGTGCTGGTGTGTGGATGAAATTTTAACCAAAATCCCGTATCGTTTACAATCAAGGAGCATTTACAAGCACCACCTTACAACCTCTATCAAATCAACCTTTGGTTAATCATGGTTTTACCTCTGTTTCACAAATCAAGTGTATCCAAAAGGATTTGAAAGTTATTCTTAAGCAAATGATGCGAAACTTGAATAATTTGCCAAATGAAGTTGGATTAATTTTCAAAGACCCAAAATGATCTTCAAAGAGTTTACAAATGAGTCTCAAAAGGACGCAAAAGATGATTTTCAGAAGATGATGCTCAGGTTTCATGACTAAGTTATCATAGCAACCAAACTGCAAGTTCAAGTTCTTCTTCCTAGCAATACCATTCCAAACCAGAAACGAAGCCAAGGCAATTACAACTCGTTTGTGGTACCTCATACGATGGTCCTCCGATATCCACCGCCGGTAGTAGAAAAGGGAAGTGATCGGTTGACAAAGGATACTGGAGCTACCAAGCACCGAAGACATCCACCTCTCCATTGGACCAATGAACACCCAAAGACCAATAGAACAATCGAGAACCTCTTTCATTACTAACAAAGCAAACCTTTTTTTTGCCTTACCCATCGAGAACTCAAAAACAAAAGATTCGTGAAAAAAGATGATATCATAGCTTCAAAGTTTATGGGAAATCTTCTGTAACCTTCACTTTGATGATTACGTTTAGGTCGGAATGGCTCTCATTCATATGCAAAGTTTGCTCGATGTTTAAAAGATGCGTAATAACAAAGACAAGCTTGATTGAATTAACCAAAATGCAGTTGAATGAACATATTGTAGTTGCGGTTGGTCCTAAAAAAGCTTCCAGGAAAAAGCTAGGTGACCCGGTCGATGTCTCAATTACATGTGATTTTTCAGAGTTCGATAGTTACTTAGCCTTGGCGATTTAGGTGCTTTAGTATCAATCATAGCCTTTATCCATCGGAAAAAGCTTCAAGACCTCTCAGGCCTATACGAACAAAAATGGTATTTGTATTAGCCGACCGTTGCCTGCATTCCTAACAACGGTGTGATCTGAAATATGTTTTTGTCAAGTAGGGAATGAAATTTTTTTTCACGGACGATTTCGTTGTTCTTGATTTTTTATAGCCGATTCTCGAGTACCATAGATACTCGATGCGACTTTCTTAGAGGTCGATGCTTTAATCTGTGTTTTACGAAGGTATTGAGAGTACTCTTTAGGAATGATGATCATATCGTTACCCGTAAATGTGGTTGAATGCACCTTCTATTTCATACTACAATCTGAATACGCATTATGTGTAGAGAAGGTTGATCTAAAGTGATGTTTTACATGTGAATGAGTACTCACAAGAAGTACTTGGATTTCCGTATTCCGTATTGCTATAACATAACAATCCTTTCCGCACTTCGGATCGTTTGTTTATACTTCAATCCTCCAACATCTCAATCCTTTTGATGAAAGCGATTGTTCTACGTTTTGAAGAAGCCGATGCTTTCATAGCAAAGCATGTTGAAACCAGTTTCACCAGTTTTCCAAGGCTACAATTATGATCCCGAGGGAGACATTTCTCTGTTCTCGAGGCAGAACTTATCGAACAGTGATCCTTTACCTATCCCAAACCAGGAGAATTACTCACCCGGAATTCAAAAAGATCTCAAGTTGTCGAACCAAGTATCTTCAGTCCGAATATGCTACTTCTTATGGAACCAAAAGATGAAATTTCCCGATGTCGAACTTGAAAGTTACTCGCATCTCGAGTATGCTATTTTTTAGAGGAAAATAACAAACTTCCAGTTATAATTTCATTTGATTTGAAGCCAAGATGAAAGACTTCACTCATTTGTGTTCTGAAAAAACCAGAAAACAAGCTATTGCTTGGGAATACTTTCTGATTATCCGAGGTTAGTATCCGAAATTTTGCTCTCACAAAATCCTTTTAGAAGATGATTACGAAACCTTCAGGATGCCAACATGCAAAGGAGGGTTAACCCTAAAATCCCGGAACGTCCATCAAGAAAGTAGTTGAAAAAAACTTCCTTGACGCAGGAAGGAATTTGATTTACCCGATTTTGGATCTGTAGGTCATTGGGCTCGTTCCTAGAAAAAAGGGTGGTTATGACCGTTGTCTACGAGAAGAGAAAACATTGAGCTTGGTGCACACAAGATTACTTTACGGGATGGAGAGTTTGTATCGATTATCGAAAGTTGAACGAAAGCAACTTGGTATAAGACCATTTTCGTTACCTATTCATGGACCCAAATGTTATGAGCTGATTAGCCAGTTGGCAACGAGTTTTTATTGTTTCTTAGATCGGTTTTTCAAGGTATTTTCAAATTCCAATTGATCTAAAGATCAAGAGAAAACTACTTTTACGTGAACAATGCAGAAACTTCGCCATACCGTCGTTTTATGCCATTCGTTGTGCAATGCTCCCGGAACTTTCAAGCGTTGTTATGATGGCCATTTTTTCACGACATGATAGAGAAACGAGCTGGAGGTTTTTATGGACGACTTTTCAGTTTTTGGAGATTTTTTCCTGTGTCTTGCTTAATTTATGATAAAATGCCCTTTAAAAGGTGTGAAGACACAAATTAGCACAAAATTGGGAAAAGAGCCATTTCATGGTTAAAGAGGGTATTGTT
Organism: Tanacetum coccineum; assembly: GCA_026074375.1. NCBI lineage: Eukaryota > Viridiplantae > Streptophyta > Magnoliopsida > Asterales > Asteraceae > Tanacetum > Tanacetum coccineum. Next base: position 8,496 of record BQNB010027852.1, read on the forward strand.
TCTTAGGAATAAGATCTCTGAAAACGGATTGAAGTCGATAAAGCACAAAATTGATGTAATTTCTAAAAGCTTCCTCATCCAACAACAGTTTAAAGGAATTCGAAGTTTTCATCGGCATGGCTGGATTCTATCGAAGATTTATCAAAGACTTTTCCATATCTCTCGACCCTCCACCACAATGAACCATCTCTTAGAGAAGAACACTCCTTTCATTTTTTTTGGAAGATTGCATTCTAGCCTTTTAAACATTGAAAAAGAGTTTGACGAAGCTCCAATTCTCATTGCTCAAATTGGGAACAACCTTTGAATCTGGCGATGTCAGTGATTTATGCATCGTTTGCGGTCCTAGGTCAAAGGTAATTGAGAAGCATTTTGACAATTCATTATGCTAGCAAGCGATAAACAGAAGGCAGAAACAAATTACACAACAACGAAAAGAAAATTGCTTGCAGATGTTTATGCTTTACGAAATAGTTTTGATCAATCTAATCTATGACAAGAGTGTTGTTTACACGGACCACTCCGCTTGTTGACAATATCTCTTAACAAGAAGACGCCAAAGCAAGATGCTTCGATGTGGTCTTTCTTCTTCAAGAATTTATTTAAGTTATCGGATACTAACGGGAAGCTGAAAAATATGTCAGCCGATCACTCTCTCGTCTGAAAAACCGCCTAACGAAAATGGTTTTTGAATCCAAAAGAAATTACCGAAGACTTTTCCCGTTTAAGACTTTAATTGTGTTGTTAACTTCAAAAGACAAAGATAACCCGTGGTTCGCCGATTTTGCTAAACTACCACGGGGGATATTCATTAAAAAAGAATGTTCGACTTCAAGAGAAAAACAAGTTCTATAAAGATGTAAAACATTATTTTTGGGTTGACCCTTTTCTTTTCTAGACTTGTGCGGATTCAAAATAATGCGAGGTGTGTAGTTGGCATAGAAGCTCTCGAAATTCTCGAAGCTTGTCACAGTGGACCCAACGGGGGACATTCGGTGCCAACTTTACACCAAGAAAGGTTTTATTGCCGGTTTTTTATTGGCCTACATTTATAAGGATGCCTACGAATTGATCGATCCTTGTGTGATGCTTGTCAAAGACAAGGCAATAATCATCTCAACGTGATGAAGATGCCTCAAAATGCATCAAAGTTTGTGAGATTTTCGATTTTTGGGGAATTGGATTTTGTGGGAACTTTTTCCGTCGTTAGGGGTGGTAAATATATATTCTGTACGTCGAATATCTTTCCCCATGTGGGTTGAAAAGCGGAAAGCGCTCCCCACCAACGATGTTAGGGTAGTGTTAGTTCTTAATATCCTTTTCACCGATTCGGTGCTCCTGAGAGCAATCATAAGTGTCGTGAGAACCCATTTTTGTAACGACAAATTTGATAAGGTTATGTTAAAATATGGTGTTCACCCATCGTCTTTCGACTCCATACCACCCTCAATGCCGATGTGGTCAAGTTGAAGTCACAAATTCGCATTTTTTGTTTCAAAAGAATTTTGGAGAGTGATGTAGGAGAAAACCGTACCTTCATGTGTCCGACAAAACTAGATTGATGATTATGGGCTTTTTAGAACCGCTTACAAGACTCCAAATTGGATGTTCTCCGTAACAATTTAGTCTTATGGAAAAGCGCCCTTGTCAATACCAGTTTGAACTATGAACACAACACATGTTATTTCTCTTAATCATTCCCAATTTCTATTTACTGCTCTCTTTCTAACAACTCCTTCAACAAACACATCACACATTCTCAACTATAACCATCAAATCTAAAATCTCCACTACAATTATCAATACAAATACACAACACTCAACCTACTCAAACTCACCTTAAACATCAATAAATTATATACAACTACAATCTAAATAAACTCCCTAAAAACATAAAAACACATTCCATCACCCTTCCTCATTAACTCCCATACCCAACCCTAATAAAAACAAACTTTCCCTTCCCTCATACACAATCCTCAGTAACAAAATAACAATACAACTTCCACTTTTTAATCATTACACATTATTTTAAACACCACCATATTCAAAACCTCCCACCCTCCAAACCCATAATTACAACAAAAAACCTTTATTCTACTATCTATCTACTTTATACCAACAAACAACTCCTCAATTTTTATTAACACCCCCTTCTTAATCCATTCTAATTATACAAAAATCTCTAACAAAATATAACATAATATAATCTTCAAAACCACAAACCTTATAACACTCATATATAATCATTATTTAATATCTTATAATTTCATTATTCACCCACAAATATTTCATCCAACTTTTCATTATAATTTAACCTACTACACTATCTACACCACCTTATATAACACCAACTCATTTTTATAACCACAAACCAAATACCAACAAAATCTCAAACCTAAACACAAAATCAAACAACCTAACATTCAAATCATTACTAACAATACTCCAAACACAAATTTACCCATAAACCTAAACTAAAATTCTTTCCAACACCTAAATATCATTTAATAATCAAAATTTATATAACACCACTAAACGATAACCACACAAAATCACCAAAATTACCAAAATACATACAATAACAAACTTAACAAACAAAACCCACAAAAACAAACAAACACTTATATAACCTACACAACATTGATTAAAACCTATTAAATTCAACATAAGAACCGTGGTGTGTTAACTAAGTCCACTCCGTATACCTGTCTGCAACACTCAAATCCAACACTTCCCTCTCTCTCTTGCACATGCAGTATAAGTGTTGTATTACTGTGAAACTCACACATTCTGAAATTAAAACCCCAAAACTCTCACTCTCATATAGTCAGACAAGTCGAATATCATTTATCTCATCCAGCGCAGTATGTCTATAAGTGTGCTTCTACTGCTCAGAAGCACACATCAAACTAATTTTTTAAACACAACAAAATAAACAAAACAACACTGACTATCGTTGTCACAACACACTGTGTCATCTAAGATCTCACACAAATACGTCCGTCTGTATATGTCAGCCAACTTACAAACAATGTTCCAATTATTATATAGATTGACATATCCAAAGTATTCTCCTTTGGCCATGATGATCTAGAGATGTGTGTATAGAGTGAGAATATCGAATAGTTATAAGTTATTAAAAAAATGTAATGCTAATACCTCACACACACTCTTGATATCACTCTCAGAGGACCCAATGTCTCCTAAACGTAGTACAAAAATACTATAATACTCTACCATCTCTTCTTTATGTCACATGTGTGACCATACTAGCACTGTTGCTCATATCCACTAAGAGCCATAAAGTCTACATGACCGCTACGCTGTCCTCCACTACTACATATCCTACCCAACATCTATACTCTCTACACTCCACTACTCTAAACTCTCTCAAACGATGCCCAACTTCCTTAGCTGAATCACTCTTTAACAAATTATAATTCAAACAAACATATTCCTATCCCCACATTAATCACGCATCTATCTCTAGATTTCTACCTCCCCACTCCTACCTAGTTCGCGCAAACCTCCTCTACGTGTCTCTCCTCTCCTCTCACAATACCCTTCTTTGATACATACCCATTACAAATAAACACAGCCATATACTCTCGTGCATGATAGATATACTAGCTCCTTTATACCTATACCATCTCTATATAGTATTTATCTAATAGATACTCTAGCACACTACAAGAAACTCCCACCTCTGATCAATAGCCCCTCAACTCGCTCCCTCTACTACCATTTAATAGTTTCACGTTTACTCTCACTCACTGACTGAGAATCTAATCGCACTTCTAAACATCAAGTTGAGATGTGTCGAGAGATAGTGAGTAGATCTCTAGATAACTGCTGTATATTAGAATTTCAATCTCTCTCTCTGTGTGTCTATCCCATCTCCAATTTGTGTGACAAGTCTGTCTCTGTCCTACCCGGCCTAAGATTTTATACGCACGATACCATATGAAAGTCGCTAACATATCCAAGGCACTCAAATAATTGTACAATTAGATCTACATACTCAAATGTTCGACACTAGCTCGACGACTTAGAACAGAGTAAATCAGATCAAACGTTCTCCAATATCTCACTAAAACAACAGAAGACGATATATTCCACTTTTGATGCGTCAAGGTTTCGCTCACAAGAGAAAGTGACTACAAAGCTGCACTAATTTAAATACGTATTAGTTGATCATAACGGAGTTGGGCGGACTGTGGCTCTGTTCTGCCGGACTGGGTGTCACGCGCACTTATATGCACGTGCTTAACTCGGTAGTATGACCAACTTGGATCGCGGCATCTCCTCATACTAGAGATGCTCTCTTCGATCGATGTTGTAAGCGGCCTGGAACTAATACGTAGAACTCCTAGAACTGGTGGTCACTCCTGTATAGAGTCTGAAAGAGATCTGTGATAGAGTACAATGAGAGGATGTTGAAATTTCAAAGCTTGTATAACACACAAAACACACCAGTAAAGATACGTTATGATTACTGCATCGTCAGGGAGCATAAGATAGATATTGTCACATAGTTGTGCAAGTTTACGCATCGTAACGTACTCTCTCTCGTCTGGCGTGTGTCTTAGTTCGCCTCTACGACTTTACCCTAGCACCATGCGTGAATCACCCCCCTAGTGACCTGTGTCACCGATCGCGATCCTATAACGACTATCATATCACATTCGCCGGCTATTAGTGATAATAAATCCGCGGCGCCCTGAGGATGTCTCGCTTACCACGTTTTTGCACACTCTAATTGTCGCCCTTTGTGTGTCTCGGCATCACTAATAATGTTCTCCCAATTACGGACGGTGCCTTCGCAGCTATAACACGCCTCTACATTCTCCGTCCAACTCACTCCTTCTCTCTATGTTTGTGTGTTAGGTACGTTAATTATCAGAAAAAAAACTCATAAAAGAGAAAAAATCGTAGAAAAATGGAACGATTTCTAATTAGGCATCGAAGCACTAACGGGAGCAACAGCGGGCTCAGAATTTGGTATTTGAGATTGAACTTGGACAACCGAAGGTTGGACGTCTTTAGTACTTCCTTTATTTGTAGGAGGCATCGTGTCCTTTGTCACCTCGGTTTCACGTTCCACTACTTTAGGAGGAGAAGAAGAAGTAGTATCCGTTTATACCTAAAATGACCCAATTAAACCCAAAACAGATCAGAAATGGCAAAAATATGCTTGTTTTAGTGTTTTGTGTGTGCAGGTACGGATAAGTTAAAAATCATAAGAAAACAGTCAAAAACGGGCAAGCACGGACACGAGAATCAGAAGAGTTCAAAGCCGAAGTTCGAAAAGTCAAGCCTCAGTCAAATCCAGTCAAAGAAAAGCCAAAACCCTAGCCATGTCCTTTTATATCAACCATAAGGGCCAATTTTGCAAATCCCGAAAGTTATTTATAACTTGAAAAAGGAAAAGAAAGAGAAGGGGATCTTAACTTGGAAGAGATCCCAAGTACTTTTACCCTAGCTTATTAATAAGCTAGGGAGCTTGTAGCTGCCTTTATTGGTCCTCTTGTTTAGCTAGAAGAGTTTGTAAGTTTCTCCTTCATTTCCTTTAATTCTAGCTTTAAATAATGATATTATTGCTTTCTATACTTAGATCTGCTTATTTGCTTATTCTCTTTGCTTATTAGTGCTTAATTTAGTATAATTTAGCTTAATAATCATAGTTGTTTATCTGTTTTTGATTAAATTAGTTTAGATCTTAGTCTTGCATATATTTGACTTAAAAACCTCTAAAAACCAAAAATATAATAAAATAGTTTAGATCTTAGATTAAGGCTTATTTAGTTGTTAAAATTTGTTAATTAAGTTTGTTTTAAGCTAGTTTTTATCTGGTATTCAGTACTTGTTCATTAGATTTCTCTTAAAAAGCTTTTCTTAAATCTGTCATAGTCCAAAAGGGGTGTTTGGTTTAGTGCACTCTTGAATTGCACTAGCAGTACTAACATAAGTTAGTACTGCTGAACCTTTACACTACCAGTACTAACCATAAGTTAGTACTGTTAGCTTAGATTTTGGTTTGCCAAAATCAGTAGGATTAAGTTTAGTTTTAGCTTATTAAGTTTTCATTTTCTAGCTTATTTCATAGTTTAATTCTGTTCTTAAAAGTCAAAGTGTATCAGCAGTACTTTCAAGTGAAAGTACTGCTGAAATTTTTACACTAGCAGTACTAACATAAGTTAGTACTGCTACCTTTAGCCTAGTTTTAAGTTTAGTATAAGTTGGATTTAGACTCCCAAATTCAGTTAGGACTTAGACTAGTTATAGCTTAATATAGTTTAAGTCTTTAATTTTATTTTCTAGCTTATTGTCTTAGCTTATTTTGCTGTCAAAAGTCATAAAAAAACCTTAAAATTCCAAAAACAGTACTTAGAACTTTAGGATTTAAAGTAGTTAATTCAAGCTTTTAAGTCTAGGTTTTATAGCTTATTTAGATGGATAATCAGTAGATTAATAAGTTCTTAAAGTTTTAAAGTCTAGTTTAGCTTATTAAGTTTTCTAGTCTATTTGGAGTTTGTGTGCTTTGCTTATTTCCTGAGTTTGCTTGTTTCATGCTTAATTTCAGTAGTTTAAAAGCTCTTCTAGCTTAGTTTTCTTTGCATTTTTAGATTAAGCATATCATAAGCTTTTTAGAATTCCTTTCCTTTTTAATTTTGAGCTTAAATTAAGCTTTTTAGAGCTTAATTAGTAAAACCATAGGTTAAGTCCTCCTTTCTGAGGTCAGTTTAGAAATAAGCTTTTATTGAGCTTATTTGAGAGTTTTAGCCCAAGTAGCTTTTATTAATTTTGTTCTCACTAGCTCCTTTTACAACTTTGCTTCTTTGAGATTTTCATTTTAAGCTCGTTAAAATTTCGAATGCTTATTGGACTTAGTTTGTTGTCGGGTTAGTTTCCCCGTTAGTCCCTTAGATCCTTGCACCATTAGACCTTAGTTAAATTGTATAAATAGCGTATTAGTTTTTAATTTAGTAATTAGGTTATTTTTTTAAATTAGTTTAATTAAGAGTTATATAAATAGTTAAAAATTAGGGCTTTAATTTCTAGGGATAACCAAATCAAATATCTTTACTAAGCTGAGGTTTCCAATTTCCATAGTCATTTGGGGTGATAACGACCCGGGTGTCTACTTGCCCGGGTCTCAAACATAATGTATTATTTTATATATTATATAGTATTTTTGTAAGTTTTATGACTTTTTAACCTTGGTTAAAGGATGAATAGTTGGAAATTTACCTAAGGTAGTATTATTTTTATATATTTTATTACCACCGTACGTCTCAAAGCACTGCAACCAGGTTATGGCGCCGTATGCCGGGGGGACTTAGTGTTTACAAGCTCCTTTCGGTTTTTGTGGTTTGTTGATTGGTTTGAAGATCCTTTACTCTCTCGTAAGTTGTTCGCAGTTCTTGTTTTAAAATTCAAAAAGTAAAAAAAAAAATCATAAAATATTATAAAAGTAAAAAATATTTTCCTTTTCTTTTTAGTATAAGTTAAAAGATATAAAAAATTAGATAAAATCAAAAAATAAATCTTCTTTTTAATAACGAAAGTAGAAATCTCCATTGGATAGAAAATGGAAAAAATACCTATATTTTATCTTTCTCTACGGAGTAGGGATCTGGTAGGTTTGTTATCATTTCAATTTCCGTTTGGTGGTGTGAGGTGAACTTGTAATTTTCCCAATTCGTAAGCAAAGATTAAACACGCGGACACATTTTGTTGGTCTCTACCACAGGTACGGATCACATTGAAAAGAAATTTTCAGAGCTACGTTGAAGTAGTTGATTATTTGGTTTACGGTCTCTTTCGTGTTTTGTACGTTTTTTAAAATTTAAATAAAGATAAAAGATAGTGTAATTAAAAGTTTTGCTTTTTTGGATTTTTAGTTTTTCTTTTTTATGCGCAACGAGTTCGCAATCTCGTTAGACGTCAGCGGCAACAGCAAAAACTCTTCCGGTTTTAGTGAAAAATTTTGATGGTAGAAGAACCAATTGTGAACAAATCGTTGTTCCAATGGCCGCATCCGACAAGGTTGGGGTCATGGAACGATGGCCCAAATGTTACAATGCATCACCCTTCGAAGGGTTATGAAGATGCCGCGGGATATAGGGGGGTTTTTGTACCTCCCTGATCAAGGCTGTTACAATTTCCGAGCTTTAAGGCAACCTATTAATCAATCGTGTCGCAACAGTCAATTGAATGTTGACGGTGTTAGACAAGATCCCCACGTGCATACACCTAGATCTCTGATTTTTTAATCAAGGTCACTTCTACGTTTAGACATACCAGGAAGTTCCGAAAACACGCGGTAAAGCTGTTTGCTATTTTCGTTTTCTCTAGACCAGTGAAGCACTGAGGATGGTTGAGTGATTTGTACTGAGTAACGCGATAAAGAGAGAGCATTCGTCTCACATTGGGAGGACTGGGTCTTAAGTATATATCTTCAATACTTCCCACCTTCAAAAACCACTTTTTTATCTATCGAAGGAGAACGATTTAACTTTGTATCAAAACGAAACGAAAGCCTTTAATGAAGAAGGGGATCGTTATAAAGGACTCCTTCATCAAGGTCTCACCATGTCTCGGAACTCACCAACTCGATACTTTTTATAATTCTTTGAATTCAACGATCAAGATGCCTTAGATTCTGCAAGCAGGTGGTAAGTGCGTAGATCTATAAGGCATACAGTGAAGGTGGCTGTGCTTGTGGGTTTAGGGAGGTTTCCCCGATTCCGAGCGCCGATACGCCCCGCCCCAGTCGAATTTGTCCGCGTTAGATCTCTACGCGTCGCGCTCCAGTTGACGCGCCCCCCGTGGAGTTAGACGATTGAGGATCAGCGCGTTTGCGATGTCAGCGCGTCTGCGGGTGAGATTATTTGGAAAGCAAGTCAAAAGTTGTTACTCCAGGAAGTAGTGCTAATGATCAAGAGTGAGTACGGATGCTCCTCTGCTAATTCTCACCTTCCAATAATTCTTTTGATATGCATCAAATAAGCGCTTCTCTCAGAGGAGAAGATGCCGTAGCCTGCAAGATAACCAATTGGATGCATCAAATGAAAGGCTTTAGTTGTTATACTACGCCTGCACCCGTCATAGCTGCGTTGAAGGAAGTATGTGTCACTTGTGGATCAATTCCCATTTTAACCTTTGTCTGTTAATCTCGAGGTGGAAAACGAATTTTTCCCGTTTTTCATGACAACATCCAACAAATTTCTACAATCCGCAAAGGCAAGACTTGTTCGATAGCGTGAAGCTGGTTTGGTGGGGTGGGTTGGACGAGAAAGAGCGGGTGATGTTGGGGTGTATGAAGCTGGGTTGGGTTGGGTTAGTCCGTTCAGGAGCTTGGTGAGTTCGTCAGTTGTTGAGTGTTTTAAGAGTGGGATGTGTGTTTGGAGCGGTTGGTATCTGTTGGTTTTGTTGTTATATTTAGCTAAGCAGTAGGCATAGCGTTTGGGTGTATGTTTGTTGGTTATATAATTTTATCCTAACAAATGGAAAGATATCAAACCTTCCAATTGGCTAGCAAAAATGTAAAATGATAATAAATTGAAACCCATGGGAGGTGGTTGGTGGTTGTGGCTATAGATAGACCGCGTATAGGGTGCTCCCAAAAAAACAAAACCAACCAAAACCTAGTTTTGACAAGTAACCGAATTCTAATTTTCAACCAAAAACGTTGTGTTTTGGAGGAGGGAGTGGAGGAGGGGGGGAAATGTGTGGAGGAGGGGAGAAAGGGAAACTTTAATCAAAACCGTCACCAAAATCCCAAAATCAAGTTTATCAAGCTCTACCATACCAAACACCAACCAATCAACCACCAACCAATCAAGTTTTACCTTACCAACCTTCCAACTAATAGGTTTTGAAAACAGATGATTTTTGATAGCTATGTCCAAAGCAAACGATTAATTGCGATATTAAAAATGTGCCAAAAATCAAAATAAGGTTTTTGCAAATCAAAGGCATTTGTACAAGTTTGTTAACAAGCCTTGGCACCAAGTTTGATGATTTAGGCAAATACAAACCAACCTTCAGTTCAAAGTTCTTTACCTAGAACAATACCATTTCCAAACCAAGAAGAAACCTGAAGCCCCCCAAGGGGCAAAAATTACAACTCGTAGTGGTGTTTCATTCGAAGGGACCTCCGATTTTTGTTTTTCCCCACCCCACGTCGGTGGTGGAAAAAAGGAAAGTGAAGGTGACAAAGGATTACGGAGCTACCGAGCACCAAAGACATCCAACCTCCATTCGTCCAAGAACAACCCAAAGACAAAGAAACAATCGAAGAACCTTCTTTCGTTGCTAACAAAGCCAAACCTAATTTACCTTACCCATCGAGACTCCAATAAAACAAAAGATTCTGTGAAAAGGCATGATCTCCTAGCTTCAAAGTTATGGAAATCTTCCGTAATCTTCACTTTGAGCTAAGTTTCGAGGTTTTTATTGTCGAGTGCTCGTCATCCATATGCCAATAGGTTTGCATTTGAGTTTAAAAAAGATGCTTAATAACTCAAAGACAGTTTAATTGAGTTAACCAAAACACCGGTGAAGGAAAATTGTAGTGCGGTGTCCTTGAAAAGACTTACAGAAAAGTAGGTACCTCCGTGGTCGATTTCTCTTCCATGTGACTTTGAGAGTTAGATGGTACTGAAGACCTGTGCGATTGAGGTGCTAGTATCAAATCTCATTTGCCTTTATCCATTTGTGAAAAAGATTCAACTCTCAGCCTACCGGAAACACTATAAAGGTAGTAGAATTTAGCCGACCGTACAATTTCCAATCCAAACCGTGTTTAGTGAAAATGTTTTTGTCAAAGTAGGGAAATTTTACTTTCCGCCGATTTCTTTGTTCTGGTTTATAGCTCGATGCCTCGTGTACCATTGATTACTCGGGCGAACCCTTTTTTGGAACCGGCTCATGCTTTCATCGATGTTTACAAAGGGGAGAGTACTCTGAGAGAAGGATGACAATCTGTGTAACCCTTAAAAATGTAGTGATTGTCGCCTTCCATTTCATTAAAAACAAGCCGCGAATCATTGAGTAAGGTTTGATTATAATCGACTGCTACTTGTGAAGAGTACTCACAAGAAGTACTTGAGATTTTCTGATGAGGGGCTCTACAACATGTCCTTTCGCCGCCTACTTCGATCCGATTGTTTCTACTTTCATCTCCACAACACATCTTATTGAAATAACGGATGTGAGCATGTGGATCCTCTTTATCATGTCCGAAAAACTGTTTGTTTTGAACAAGATTGATCAAACCATGCTTTAACTTAAAATTAGCATTGATTTCGGGACTTACGATTGCATCCTCGTACCCCTCGGTGGGTGCTTGGAGCAATTCCGCCATAGTCCGGTTATCGACCATCGAAACTAGGGGAGGATTAACAAAAGGTTCTTCCAAATTAAATGGTTCTACAATAGCCGGTTGGGCTTGTTGTTGATGGTTGCGGTTGCGGGTTTGAGAACGAGTGCGCATGCACAAAGTAGAAAAAGAAAATTTTAAACTAAAAAAAATTTGTTTTTATTTTTATTTTTTAACAAACTATTTTAACGGATAACGAGATAGACAACTTAAACCAAATAATCAAAATTACTTCACGGTAGCTCTTAAAATTTTTACTTTTTAAGGTGAGCCGTTCCTCGTAAATGACACAAATGGCAAGTTTTTAAATCTTTGATTCGAGTTGGGAACTTACTAATGGATAATACCTCAATTGAAGGTATTATTTGTTGGTGTTCTTTTACCAACTTTGTTTATTTATTTTTTTTTATTATGGACAATTTTTTTGATTTTTTTTTATTTTTATATGATATATATACAGGGTTCTAAATAGCGGCGCCATAGCGCGCTATAGCGGCGATATAGCGCGAGGCGTGGCCTCCTTATTTTGATTTTTAACAAAAACATAACTTCAAAACAAAGGGTCCTTCCGAAATCACGATCAACAAACTTCCAACGAGAGAATCTTAATCACAAATCCCCGGCAGCGGCGCCAAAAATTGATTCGCTAGAATCTATATATACGTAATAATAAAATATATAATATGATGGAAAATTACCAAATTACCCTTGAGGACAAAGGTAAAAAGGAAAATCTTCACAAATATATATAATATAATACGTATATAAACCGGGAAGTATGATTCCCGGGTCGTTATTCCCCAACGATTTGTGAAATTGAAACCACGGTTGATGTTCGGCCAATGATTTGACTTGGAAACAAAGATTGAGTTGATTATCTACTTTTACAAATTAAAATAAACAAATTATAACAATTAAGCATGAAATCAAATAACGGGAAATCAAATTTTAACTAAAACGTAAAACGGGAACCCTAAACGGTAATTAAAAAACCTAATTTTTCAAAATTAAACCTAAAATGAATTTTTCTCTTTAAATGGACTCTAATTGACTAAAAAGTAAGTTTAAAGAAAACTAGAACAAAAACGGAGTTGAAATGAGCTTTAAAACACGAAAAACGAGAACGGGAACAAATCCCGTTCTTTAAAAATCGAAATTTTGCAAATTAGACCCTACGAAAGCAAAACCAATTTTCCTATAAACTTTATGATAAAAAAAAATTTCTAAAAAAGATTTATATTTTTTTGATTATTTTTCTATTTTTTATGATTTTTTAAAGTTTTTAATAAAAATAAATGTTTAAAAATACTAAACTAATTATAAAAATTCTAGAAAAAATACAGAAAATAGCTTGAACTAATTAGATCCTAGGAAAAATAAGTTTGATATCACAGCTTAATGAATAAGCTGCGAAATAAGCTATAACAGCTTATTAAGCTTTTGAGGGCTAAATGTGTATAAAGATTAAATTGTGTAAGAGTCTAACGAAAAAGACCCCAGGGCGCAGTGGTAGTGAGTGTGTGTTGTGGTGTTATAAAAGGGTTGAAAGTGTTGAGGTCGGGGGTTCGAGTCTTGCTCACCCCCGATTTCCACTTTCCCCTTTTTAAAAAAAAACTTATAAAAGCAAAGTTATTAAGCACCTAAAAATAAGCAATTTTAATAAAAGGAACGTTTTATGAAAAGCCCTAAATAAGCTATTAAACAGCTTATTATCTAGACAGAAACACTTAACTCATTTTTTTTAAGTTTTTCTTAAACTAATAAGCTATAATACTAAATAAGCTAAAGTTAAGACTAAATAAGCTATAATATGCTAAACCTAAGCTAATGAGCTAAACAGAACTAAAAATAAGCAAGTAATAAGCTGAAAGACTAAATAAGCTCTAGTATTAAAAACAATAACCAAACAGGCCCTACAGGGACCTTTGAGCTTATTTTTAGATAAGCTCTTGGATCCTTGTAGGGAAATGGCTTATGCAATCCGATATTCAATAATAAGATTCCTAGAATCAACCTTGCAAAACAAAAGTTTGTGGACTCACTTGTTAATTACACACAAAGTTCTTTGAAAATAAAACCCTAGGCTCTAAAATCTGCTGAATTTTATTTGAAACTGAAAAGACAAAAGGCTTAATTGCAGCTTAAAAAGATAAACTAATAAGCGTTAATAGCTAAAAAATAAGCTCAAAATACTTAAACTACCTACTTAATCTACTTGTGCAAGAAATTTTGAAAAGCTATAGTTATTTTAACTAGCTGACAAATTAAAGACATAAATGTCTAATTGCAGTTTAAAAGGTGCTGATGCATTTGGACATGCATTGAACTATATCTAAGACATATTAAGGCAGACTAAAAATTTATTTCTATACAACTCCTATAAAATCCAAGTCTAAATGAAGAAAAGACACAAACTGAATCTGAATTAAGCTAATAATTCAATTAAAACTAGACAGATTATGACCCTATGAAAACTTAACTCAAGAAAACTGAATTAACCCTATTATGACTTATGATACTAGCTTAAACAAACCTAAATGAGAGTTTTAAAGCAAACACAAAAGACCAAATGGTCAACAACAGTATTAACTTGTGGTTAAAACTGTTGTGCCAAACACTCCTTTAAAATCCATAAACCTCATTTAAACTTGCTAATTTAAAATCTAATTATTAAAACCTTAATAAAAGATAATGAACAACTTTAATTAAGCCTAATAAGCAGTTATCACTAAGTAACTAAGCTAGAAATACTAAGCTACTACTTATGCTAATTATTTATTGATTTATGACAGTTTATGAGGAAAACTAGGTTCTACACTAATTTAAGCTAAAACAGATGATTAAACTAGTTTAACAAGCTAGAAGAGACATAATTAAGCACAAATAAGCAGATCTAATTAAGCTAAAATAAGAAAATATGATTTAAGCTAAATTACTTGGAATAGAAAGTGAACTTACAAAATGCCTAGCTTAACAAGGCAGATTAAGGCTTAAGGAGCTTCTCTACAGCTCTAGCTTATCCTTTTGGATAAGCTAGTAAAGTCCAATGGGGTCTTCCATTGTTACCCCATCATCCATAAGCTTATAACCAATTTTCACCATGATTTTCATTAGGTTAACTGATTTTTTGGTTTAAGTAGTTTTAAGTTGAATTGATGAGCTCAATTCCAGCTTATAGACTAGAAGAGCTTAATAAGAGCTTAACACAAGCTTATGAAACAGTAACCAATATTTGAGAGATTTTAAAAGTTTAAAAATAAAGACAATTTATGAAAACTAAAATAAGGATTTTATTAATTGAAAACTGAGTACAAAGCATAGAAAGATAGATTACAAATAGCTGAAAAGAAAAAATTACATTTAAACTAAAAAGTTACATAAGCTATATTTTTAAAAACTAAAAATTACTAAAAAAGATGCTCTTGTGTGTGAATGAGGGGCTATATATAGCCATTAGCTGAAGCTTCCAGGCCAAAGGTGGTTACACGCCCCTTTTCATCTCAACCATCTATTCAACTCAATCATTGGATGTCGATTGTGAGCCCTTGGATTAGATTTTGATCACACGGATTGCCAACATGGCAATCCGTGTGTCAGATACCATTGTGCTTCTTTTGTGAGCGTTTTAGTGTAAAAATCATTTTTCCTCAGTGGTTTGTTGTCCGAACCGCGCCTCCTGGGCGGGGGGGTGGGGATGGGGGGGGGGGGGGGGGGGGGGGCTGTCATTCCCTTTGGGTATTGGCCAATCACAAAGCTTGGTGACGTCTCCTTTTGCCACATCAGTGCTTGCCCTTTGAATTATTAAGCTATGCCCCTAATTGAAATTAACCCTTTGATTTGGACCCGAGGTAACTCGAAGAAGAAGGGTGAATAGTAGTAACTAATTTTTGCACGTAAAAAACTTGAAAAAGAGGGGTGTTTGACTTTCTTTGACCCGGGGTTATAATCTTGTTGACTTGGGCTTATTTATAAAGGGATTGGGCCACGGGATGTGTTTGGGCTCGGGCTTGGATTTGTTATAAGGGGTTAACGGGTGTTAAATACTTCTATAAATTAAAGAGTTAACACCGTTAGGGTTTAGGAGGATTTTTGCAATTTTGGTTTCTCTTGAGGGACGATTTGGGAATTTTTTGGTTTTGTTCTTTTTATGGTTGATCACTGTTGACAATAGGTTGACATTTTGTTGCCTTTAATAGCATTTCCCAGGCTCTTGCACAATCAAATTCGTTCCCGTGCGTGTTTTGACCGGTTTTGACCATTTTCTTGAAAATTTTTGCAATATCTGTAACCTACACAATCACAAAAGACAAAACAAGCATATTCAAGCATTTAAAGCAATAATTTTGTCTTTTTAGGGCCATTTTTGATATTAAATGGATATGTGTTTTCACACATATCAACAAATTCCTAAACTAAGCGATTGCGGTTCCTTCACGAAATTATTTTATATGTGTCTATAACCAAATACCTCAAAACTTCCACAAACTAAATCTTTGGAAAGTAGCAAAGACTTTTGTCGGGATAAGTTAAGGATTCAATCACAAGTTTATAAAACACCCTATTTCCATTTTTCTAAAACTTTGTCCTTTTTTTTAATAATATAATGAGATATTCGACTTTCGTTATTCCATAATGTTAGGGATCATAGAAACAAAGTGCATTATCGATCGAGGATTCCCAAAAGTATAAATTCATCGTCCCGACATTTCACATGTTATACAAAACCAGCTTAAAAACGTAATCACAGCTAAATATCAGTTAAGATGCTAACACTACTCATATTTGCCACTTGTGAACTTTTTACTCCCGACATTTATTATATCTTAAGTGAGTGTGTTGTTATGAATTTCAACTATGGATCAACGTTTTGCAACATACTATGCTTCACGTTCCACCTAAGAATAATGAGTTTGAAGGCGAGATCATCCCATGTAGCGACTTTCGTCTCGGCACATCCCAACCTTGCGGCTAAGTGGCCAGGCTTTTGACACCCCACAGAGACTAGTATCGGGACTCACGGACCTTAGGTTTCAAAAAACTCTCAGGTTTCCCGGATATTCATAGCTTATAAAATAGAATAGTCAAAGTGCAAAAGCATATTTAAATTTAACAAAAAGAAATCTATTTATTAATTCACATTTAATATTAAACATTTATGCAATTGTAACCCTCGTCCTTTTAGAAGAAGGAATAAATAAAAAAAAAAAAAAAGAAAAATAAAATAAAAAAAAAAAAATGAAAAAAAACAATCGCTTGCAACATCGGTTGTGACGCCGGCAAGATGCAGCAAGCTTTTACAGTCTGGACTTTTTATTATTACATTGTGCTTTCTTTAGAAGACTACCACATGGTTGTGAAGCCTGCAAGAGGAAGTAAACTTTTTCAGCCAAGCTTTTTTATTTTTATATTATATTTTTTTGTTCATTTTATCACATCATTTTTATTATATAATATATTTATATAATATATATATATATATATATATATATTATATATATATATTTTTATATTATACATATATATATATTATTATTGTAGAAGACTTCTTTTTGAAATTCAAGTTAAATTAGAACTAAGACTAAAATTTTTGCTATATATTTACAATAAATAATTTGTTGATATAAGTTAAAAACAAACACCTCCAAAAACAGCAAGTATATTATACGGTTAATAGCTTATGGGAGAAAACAGCAACAAGTTACACACATGAGCTCTTAGATTTCCATATATCCTTGTTTAGCATCTACTCTTAAACCCGAAGCCGAACTATTTCATTTTTTGTTCTTCGCAAAGTATCGGACGGAACGCTTAGCCTATAAGTTATAGAAACAAGCTTCAGAGATAAAAACGCTCGATCGGGTCAAAATTTACTCTTATTCTACCCAGCAAGAAAGTCAAAATTATGACAAAAAACACTTATTTTATTTTTGAAATTTTAAAATTTTTCATATTTTTGAAAATTTTGGGGAAAACGGGGTACGTGAGAACAACGGGTAAAAGTAGGCAAGTCTACGATGATATATTACCTCATACTAAAAATCAAAACATTGTCCTCATGTTTCAAGCCTAAGACTTAAAAACCCATATAGAACTTCAAAAAGGTCGAATGCCCTAACTCAAAAACTTGAAGAAAGTATCACAAAATCTTTGGCCGTTTATTTAAGTGTGCTAAAAGATAAATGTTAGTCGATAATAATCTTTAGGATATCGGATTTCCCCAAACTAATGGCAAGCAAAGGCTAGGAAGCTCGAGTTGACTGGGACAAAACACCAAACATGAGAGTCTTCAGAAAATTTGGGTAAATCCTACAAACAATCACAAGTACAAACAACAAACACAAAGAACGGAAGAGTACAAGCCTCCTCACAACACATTAGAAGCTCGAAGAATATAAGATAATGGATAGCATGAGGGCCTCTCACGAAGCACTTTGTTTTGGTAACCGGGTCACTTAGTTGACCGATCCCTGAATTATTCGTCTTAGGGAAGTTTGCGCTCGATCCCAGGCCAAACCATGGTTTTGTGTGTCCCCTCCGGTAGTAGTGCTTTAATTCGGTGGCCAGTTTCACTTTGAAAGTTTGATCGTCGAGTGAAATAATTCTGCAGTGTCATATGGAAAAAATTCCGGTTATAGTCGAAAGGGCCTAGACCATAAGGGTTTTTAATGCTTTCACGAGAATTATATCTTTAGACAAGATTGAAAAGCAAGACTTGATCACCAACATTGAAAATGCAGTTTTTGATCTTTGGAGCGTGAAGCTTCTTGTCCTCTCCTTATAAATCAAAGAATTCTCGTATGCTTGATCACGAAGCTCATTAAGTTCATTAAGTTGCAGCTTACGGTGATCGCCCGCGGTTTTAAGATCGAAATTAGCATGTTTTAATGCCCAATACGCTCTATGCTCTAATTCGATAGGTAGATGACACGACTTTCCATACACGAGCTTGTAAGGGGTGCAACCAATTGGTGTCTTATAAGCGGTACGGAATGCCCATAGTGCGTCATCAAGCCTATCGGACCATGAGGCACGGTTTTTCAACAGTTCTTCTAATAATACGTTTTACCCACGATTTGACCTCCTCGCAACTTGACCACTCGTTTGAGGGTGGTAAGCGGTAGCAAGACGATGAGTGACCCCATACTTAGACATTACTTTAGCAAATTTGTCATTACAGAAATGGGTCCCACGATCGCTTATAATAGCTCTCGGTGTACCGAATCGGGCAAAAAGAGATTTCAAAAACTTAACTACAACTCTAGCATCGTTAGTGGGGAGCCTTGGCTTCAACCCATTTGGAAGGTAAATCGACTGATACGAGTATGTACATTAATTCCTCATAGTTGACGGAAATGGTTCCCATAAAGTCTATGCCACAGACATCAAAAGATTTCACCACACTTGGATGGAATTTTATGGCATCTCATCACGTTGTGAAATTTTTCCCTAACGCTGGCATGAGTCACTGATTGCAGTATATAATATACGTATGTTTGACCGGGTAAGTATGATCGCCTGGGTCGTTATCCCCAATGACTAGTGAAATTGAAACCACGTTTAGGTTCGGATCCTGATTTGAAAGAAGCAAAGAAATTTGATTTGGAAAGATATGAAAATAAAATTAAATCGAACAATTAAACAAATACGAAAATGCAACTTATAAAGCAAATTTACTAAGATTTAACCCTAAAATTGTAAACTAAAATTTCACAAAGTGCCGAAAATTATTAAAAATAAAAGCCCTAATTTTTATCTTTTTATTTAACTCTTAATTAAACTAATTAAAAACTAATAAGCTTAATTACGACTTAAGTAATGGACTAATGGTGCAAGAATCTAAGGGACTAACGGGGAAACTAACAGACTAACGGAGGGCCAACTTAGTAAACTACTAAATTCGAAAGTTACACTATCTACCCTGAGAATCTACCCCGATCACAAACTATGTCCAATAAGCAATCGAAATTTTAAAGAGCTTAAAATGCAAAACTCAAAGAAGCAAAGTTATAAAGGAAGCTAGTAGGAACAAAATTAATAAAAGCTA
Organism: Tanacetum coccineum; assembly: GCA_026074375.1. NCBI lineage: Eukaryota > Viridiplantae > Streptophyta > Magnoliopsida > Asterales > Asteraceae > Tanacetum > Tanacetum coccineum. The sequence goes on from BQNB010027852.1 coordinate 27,929, forward strand.
CTTGGGCTGAAACTAACAAATAAGCTCAATAAAAGCTTATTTTAAGCTCAAAATTAAAAAGGAAAGGAATTCTAAAAAGCTTATGATATGCTTAATCTAAAAATGCAAAGACTAGTTTCAAATGAAGTAGAATGAAGTTCTAAAGAGCCTTTTGGATATGCTTAATCTATAATGAAAAGAAAACTAAAGCTTAAACTACTTTTATCTACTTGAAATTGATCATGAATAAGCAAACTCTGGATATAAGCAAAAAGTAACTCAAAAATCAAGCAAGTAAAATACTAATAAGCTAAACTAGATTTTGAAACTTTAAGGACTTATTAAACTACTTATAATCTATCTAATTAAGCTGTAAAATCTAGACTTAAAAGCTGAATTAACAAATTTAAATCCTTAAGGACTCTAAGTACTGTTTTTGGGAGTTTTCAGGTTTTTATGACTTTTGACAGCGAAATTTATCTAGGAAAATAAGCTAGAAATTGCAAATTAAGACTTAAAATGTATTAAGCTATATTAAAACTTAAATCCTACTGAATTTGATAAGCTAAATTCTAAAATTACCAGTTCTAAATTAAGCTAAGAACACAGCAGTACTAACTGGGGTTAGTACTGCTAGTGTAAAAAGTTCAGCAGTACTTTCACTTGAAAGTACTGCTGATGCAATTTGGTTTTTTAAGAACAAAATAAGCAATGAAATAAGCTAAATAATGAAAACTAAAACTAAATTCTTAATAAGCTAAAACTAAACTTAATCCTACTGAAATTCTAAGCTAACAGTACTAACTTATGGTTAGTACTGGTAGTGTAAAGAGTCAGCAGTACTAACTTAGGTTAGTACTGCTAGTGCAATTTTGAGAATGCACTAAACCAAACACTCCTTTGTCATTATGACAGAGTTGAGAAAAGCTTTTTAAGAGAAATCTAATGAACAAGTACTAAATACCAGATAAAAACTAGCTTAAATCAAACTTAGCAATCATGATTGAACAACTGAATAAGCTTTAATCTAAGATCTAAACTATTTAAACTAATATTTTTGGATTTTATGAGTTTTTATGACAGAATTTAATAACTAAAGATCTATAACTACTTAAGCAAAAACAGATGAAGACAAACAACTAATAAGTACTAGAAGAGACATTTAAACACTAATAAGCAAGAGAATAAGCAAATAAGCAATATTAAACCTAAACTAAGCAATTTAAACTGAATCTTAGAGAAGAGTGAAAAGAGAAACTTACTTGATCCTTTAGCTAAACAAAAGGAACCCCCAAAAATTTTTTTTTTAAAAAAAAAAAAAAAAAAAGGCAGCTACAAGCTCTCTAGCTTATGAATAAGCTAGAGTATAAGTCCTTGGGATCTCTTCCAAGGTAAGATCCCCTTCCAAAAGCTTAAATTCAATAAGATCCATGATAGATTAAACTGATTTAAGGTTTAGATAAGATTAATATCGAATTCAAACAGCTCTATTTCAGCTTATAGACTGAAGTGCTTAATTGAGCTTATTGTATAATTATGACTTATTAAGAGTGCTTAAAGGTTGAAAATAAGAAGAGCTTATGACAAATTGAGACTGAATTTCATTAATTGAAAACTGAATTACATTACTAGAAAAGGAAAATACATTTAAGAAAATTACGAACTTAAGCTAAAAATTAATAAAAACTAAAAATCGACTACTAAAACCTAGATGTGTGTGTGTGAGAAGTGAGGTCTTTTTATAGTGCCAAGCTGAAGCTTCTAGGACCTTGGAAAATGGTATATATACCCTACACAACTACATGGGGCGTGTGGGCTTTTACTTGGGCCGGGCTCGGGATTGACTTGGGCTTTAGCCCGATACACATACAATATTAGCTTACATTTACGAGCCCGTTTACCCTTCTAGCCTATTATAACGTATAATTAATTAAGTAACCGAGACCTAATATAATGAACGAACTTCCTTGTTCGACTCAATATTTTGAGGCTAACAATCTCTCCCGAAGTGAGTTTATTGTGACACTCCTTCATGAGATCAATGAGATTGCTTTTGTCGTTAAGATCTTGTGGTCTTGGTCTCTGAATTCATTGTAGGCTTGTTCCTTCATGCTTTGTGATCTTTGATCTTTAGCCTTTGTTATTCGACTTCGTCTTTATGTCCGAGATCTTTAAATCTTTTCCTTGCTTGTCTTGATCATCTTTGCCACCTTGCGATCTTGTGTCTTGACCAACATGCTCATACTTTGCATCATCTTGAAAGCTTGCTAACAATCTCCCTTGATAGACTTGATATCTTTGAAGGAAGATCTTGTATATCAGAGTTTGTGCGGAAGTCTTTGTCTTTAATTCTTGAGCTTTCATGATTTTTGAATCTTGATGCTTATGGAATGTCTTTGTAGTTTGAGCATGAGCATGTGGTAATGAATCCGACTTCAGCTAGAATGAGGCATCACCATCTCCATCTTTATGTATCCTGAAATAAAACAGTTAGCAATAAAGCGGGTGGACGAATATGGCTTTGTCATTCGTCCGGATTTGGTTAGATTAACCTCCGGTTCCGTAGGACCGTTTTACAGTATAAATACTGTACCTGTGATCAGGTAGATTCAAAGAATCTCCTTGACAGGGTTTCCAGCTCAAAGCGTAGGGTCTTCTAACACAGATGTATTAGATTTGCCATGCTTGCTAGTTCTCATTACCGGAACGTCTCAAAGCAGACAACACGGTAAGAGTGAATCAGATAGTTACTATCTTTCTGATTATGTCGTCAATTCATTTACTGGACCTTTATCGATATCCAGTTGACACAAGCTTGATTCATATAGAATCTCGCAAGTCACCTACCGCAGTGCTGTTTGATGATGACACTGGAAGGATTTCCATTCGTCATTGTGAATACTAAAGAGTATCACTCTGAATGTTCTGGCAGAATCACAAGGATAATGCGTAGGACTCTTGTTAACAGCTTGTGAACTTAATGATGTTCAACAAGTGTTTGTCATGGAATGTGTCCTAATGAGATTTATTTGATGATCTCTTGGCTCTAGACTCGATTAGTGCATTTTGGTTTTTAGTAATCGGAGGCTGGAGCAGACTGCCACCTATTCAATATTAACTAACTCGGAGTGAGAAAGTCAATAGAAGTCGTGTGTATCTCCGTGACAAATGAGACAAGTTTCTTTTGAGAGAAACCCGAATGGCTGGGAAGGGTTGTGCATTGCATCACTGGGTCCATGATGTCGTCTTCAATGTCAGCAATCAACATTGTGATTCTGACAGCATATGTATTGACCCGGTTTCTGCCTAAGTTGTGTGGAGGGCTTCTTTCTTTTCACCCTTTATCCATACATTTCTTTTTAATTCTTCAACCCCTTCAATGCTTACCAAGACGTCATTACTAACACCTTGTTGTGATTGTTCCAGTGTTAGCTCAATCTTAGTCGGCATTCTTCCCTTATACACATTCATCTCCAATCATACCTAAGGACTGCTATTTCTAACTATGGAGTGTCCTTGGGTAGATCCCTCCGGTTCTGGTTGGATCATAGGACTAATTCCTAACCTAACCACCTTATGACTTCAGAATCATCGTGAAATAAGATGTTGTAGGGTATGAGATCGTAACCATGAAACCTTTTTTGAAGAGTATCAAGCACTTTGAGTCGATAAGATCACTTATTATTTTTAAGATCACATTTTAAATACATTTCTCCCCTTATTTTAAATACTAATTCACTTAGTTTTTAAAATACTTTGTGATTAAAATTTGTCTTGAAATACCATGGGGAAAACTTTTACTTAGCATGAATTACATGGAACATAAACTTGCTCCCCCTCGATTTTACATATGTTTGACACCAAAAACAGTGATACCAAGTTGTAAAATGAATATAAAATTGAGGGTTAGCATTGTTGAGCACACAATTTTGAAAGATTATTAATTGTCATCGAAGAATTCTTGAAAAATTGTGCTCAACCACCTAATTATCTTATAACAATCAATCTATTTAATAGTCATTATTATTCCGTAGATGTTATTAAGACCTTTTATAATGTGTTGAATACATAAGAATTGTCATGTTATGATGTATCCAACAATCATTAAAACATTGTTTTTTAGAAAATTCTCAAAAACATTGTGTTAAACATTTGAAAACATCATGTTAGAAGACTTCTCTTCTAACCCTAGGGTAAGCGCAACTTATGCGTACACTCACCTTTGTCTTGACAAAACCTTGAAGTCTTGGTAGGAACACTCAAGACCGAGAAACGTTGAAATTTCTCGTTTGTTAGGATAAAGTTATCTTTAAGATAAGCTTTCCTTTATTTGAATTCCCGGGTTACGACTGATATTTTTGCACATAATCCATTAAGAAAAATTAGAAATGACATGTTTTTTGAAGAATTGTGAAACTTCCTTCGAACTTCATTTACACGCCTGTGTCGATATAATCACATTTCCTAGGTACGTAAAGGGTATCGATTCCAGAGGACATGCGAGAAGGAATATATTTTTTTTGAAACATTTTCTAATTTTTTGATTTTGTATTTTCTTTTTGAAATTTTATATTTTTGTATTTTTCTTTTTTCAAAAATATGTACATGTTGACCTCAGCATTGTTATGTGATGGTGAAATAGTAATTCCAACTTTTGTCGTGATGTAGCTGTCTTGTCTGCTGGAGGAACAACTTTTGGAACCAGCTTTGAACTAGACGGTTCATTGCTATGGTCATGAATTCTGAGTTCTAAACTGTTATGATCAGAAGACATTTGTCGTGGAGGAGCGAGGCCTGAACTGTTGTGAACAGACGTCATTGCTTATGCATCAGATGAAAATTCCTTAAAGCCCTGGTTTCTCAGATATCAGTCTTTTTAGCAACCAAACTCGGAGTCCTTCCTTTGTAGGATTTAAAGATGTACTTGCATGTATGTTAAGTGTACCTGCACTGACATCAAGAGTTTGTTTGTATTCATACTGGTTCGTGATATCGTTATTTGAACCATTTGTGGGATCACTGTCAACCTTGGTTGTGCTGGAAGTGAATATCCTATCCCAGTTGGAACCCCACATAAGACCACTTTCATGAAAATTTTACCCGTCGTTTTCCACTAAGACCCAGATCTAGGAGTCATTTTTTCCATGGACAGACGGAGTCCTTTTGAGATTGAAACCTGTGTCTTTTTGGGATCTACTTTCTGGTTTCTTTGGCCAAATTATTTGCTCTACGGGTTTGTATCTCGATATTGCTAATGGGATGGAACCTTAGCACGTGAGTTGACTTCATTCATAATTTTGTTACACAAGATTATGATTGCATTAAAGACACATTTCTGGCATGTCGAGCAAACAAAAATTTGGAGTCAAAAAAACTGTCTATAATTCCCAGAGTTATCTGCTATAGTCACAGTCTTTGTCGTGACGCAACTACACTTAGATTCAGGCCAATTCCTAGACTTTGGTTATTGAATCCCAGTTTTGCGTTTGATCTACATTTGTTGTGTCTTTTGTGATCCCAGCACAGGCATCACACAGGTTCTGAATTCCTACAGTTTTCTTTAGTCTTTTTCATTAGCTCCTCTAGGTAGTGATTATGAACCAAGTCATTTGAGCTATACCTGATGAACCAGGTGCAGATTATTGGTTTGAGCGTTTTGCAACATCATATTTCTCTTTCCTTAGGCAAATAATAGTGTAGAGAATGGTTATGGACAATCTTATATTGACATCAACTTGTTAGGCTAAACCGTTGCTTAGAAAGACTAGGGTCGTTCAGACTTAAACGCGTGTCGGTTGTCTAACAACTGATTGTTTCTACTTGTTTTAATAAGCCGGTTTCCCTAGATTGACGATTTTTGCAAACTTAGTATTCTCACTAATTTCCTGTTCACTTTTCCTTAACTCATTTTTTTATGCTGCAATTGCAATCCTTTTTCTGAAGTTGAGCTTTGAATTTATCGTTATTTGCAATCAAAGAAGTTTTTTGTTCTATGTTCCTTAGCTCTCGTTGTCTGATAGACTCAAACATTTCTTGTAATGCCTTCCAAGTCTCATTTCTTAATAACTTAGCCACTTAGTTTTCCAATCGATGTTTATTTTTTCAATTACATCTATGGTCATGTTTAACCTGCTTCATTACTTGTTACATTCAAAAATTGACCATGTTGCCCCTTCTTTAAAGCTTGGATTTTGAAATTTAAGTTCAGATTAACACAATGTGCTTCCATTCTTATAAAATCTTTTTTGAAATTGGCAACGGTCCCTTTTTGAGACGAATATTTCAGAGATTCAAGAGATTGATTTGAGAGTTTAGATTGTCTGGTTATCAGTTAATTTAGCAGCAAATGACATGTGTCATGACATTGTTCAACATTCTGGTCATCTATCTTTCATTATTGAATTCAGGTTGCTCAGTATCGCTGTTGTCCAGTAGCAAAGAATTAATTTCAACAGTTGTTTGTACCTCAACCATTGGGCTCTTTCAACATATAAGGTTTGAATATCTTGCAATCCTCAGCTGTGCAATCATTCCCTGACTCTATTCCTTGAATCCTGCTTTATTGATTCGTCCCATGCTTCTGTGTTAACCAACAGCACCACTACTTTTTCCGTATCAAACTTCCCTCTGTTGTCTGAATCTGTCTTTCATTAACCCATCCCCTCCCCCCCGACCCCCCATCGCAGTCATACTCTCAGTTATCGTTCTCTTTTATCAATCGACTTCTTAACAGATTCCATGTGTTGATCATTGGTCACGAATTCAGGAATCGCGAGTTTAGTGTATTTAGAAAATAGTTTTGGTGGTTCATTACATACAAATTCATCATCAAATACATCCGGTGACTTGAATGAACATCTAACACTGTTCCTCGAGTACTTTAAAAGAATCAAGGATTTTCAATTCTTAAAATTCTGTCTAGGTGCAAGTTCTTTTCTAATAGATCCACAGTTATGCGAACATTGAGCCTATATAATGTTCACAACATCTTGACCAAAGAGTGTTGCAAATGCACGTTTGAATCCAGACTCGGTTCGAGTTCCTTTTAAGTCGTTGTTTAAAAGAAGCTTGAGGTGTGAATGAAGTCGTCGAAAAGATACCATGCAACTTTCTTTTGCTTTGTCTTGAATTTGTTGCATTTGTTGTTCTTCCGAATTAAAACACGAAGATAAAGTATCTTTCGTTCCATTTTACCGTGAATTGTGAAGTGAAAATATTTGAAGGATCCTTAAGCAGGTAAAGTCATTGTTGCTGTTGTGGAAAACTATTTACGGAGATTTTACAAGTCTTGACAACCGAGAAAATACAAGAGTATTTCGTCGGATTTACTAAATCAAAAAAATCGACAAAATAAAATTATTGGTGGTGAAAATTTTTTCCCCCCCCCGTTTTTATTTTTATTATTATTTTTTTTTTTTTTATTATTATTAGATTTTAATTTATTAGATGTGGGGTATGTTGTTGACGAACTTTGTACTTTTGTATAACGATTGCTGAGCTAAAACGATGAAACGTGAAATTTCTTACAACGAAAGGGCTAAATATTGAAAATTTGAAACAACTAAAAAGAAAACTAAATAATAACAAATATTAAAAGGTTTAAAAGTAAAAAAACTGAATAAAGTTTGAAATTTTAAAAGGTTCCAAATTATAAAAGTTTGAATAAAATTTTTTGAAATGAAAAAGTTAAATTAAAAGTTTTAATAGAAGCAAGTTAAAACGTAAATGGAAAAAAAAAAAATAAAAACTATTTTAAAGTTGAGGGGCTAAAAGTGTAAAATTGGAAATATAAGAAATTTTAAAAACGTGTTCCCTCCTATTTGGTTTTCTTCTTCGTATGAAATTTTAAAATAAGTCACGATTGTAATTTTTGATCTTTTGAACTCGATCGATTATCGTCAGTAAAATCCGAATATACCACGTTGATCGAAACGATGTCACGAACACGATGATATAATTCTTAAGTCCCGTAGATTAACGTCACTCAAAACCGAAAAACCGAAAATTAGTTAAACGTGGTAAGTTCTTTCCGTGAGTTGATGTAGTTTTCCTTCCTAAAGGGTTTTTGACTAGTTCAGTCCTCTACAAACTTGACTAGATCGGTTGTTTTCAACTAGCTCGTTCGGCTAAAAAAAAACTCGTTCGACTCTCAAGTTTTTCCGTCGTTCGGCTCTCAAGTGGTATCGCTAGTTCGGCTCTACCTTGAAGAAACTAGTTTGGTCCTTGATGAAATCACTCGATCGGTTGTCAAATGACTTTACTCGTTCGGCTCCAAGAAAATACACTCGTTCGGTGCACACTAGTCGAGAACTCGTTCGGCTCTACAAAAGTCCACTCGTTCGCTTTGATGAAACTACATTTGGTTCGGACCTCAGAGTTTTTTGAACTCGATCGGTTCACAACTAGATTCGGTGCTTTTTGTCGGTTGTCCTTAAAAGAAAAATCGGTAAGACAAAATATCAAACACTTAGAACATGTCTTCTTCTTCTCTTGTTTTCAGCCTAGTTTGTTTCAAGCCGTGACCAAAATAACTTATAAATAAGCTATGACTTCGCAAATAATCCATGAAAACGTTTTTAACAATAAGTTACAAAGAAAAAAAATGACGTGAAAAGAAAAAAAACTCAAAAAATACTAAACATGGTGTTACCCTTTTTTTTTCAAACTGAAACGCACCCTTGTTGATACATAAGAAAAATAGATGAGAACAACAGTTGAAAACTGTTTGATGCAAAAAAACATGTGTTAGGCCCAACTTTTGACTTTTGAACAACCCAAAATCAACAATTATCGTGAAACAATGATTTTGATAAAACGAGAAAAAAAATATGACGTACGGAAATAAGATCAAATAAGTATTATCACAATGAAACACTAAACCCACCCGAGGCGAGTGATACCAAATGTCGGAACTAAATATCACCTTCACTTTATTATTAAACAAGAAAATAAGATGAGGAAAAATGATAAGAATTTTAGAGAGAAGTTAGAGAGAGAAAGTAGAGAGAAAAAGAGTTGGTTAATTCTTGCAAATGAGAAATGAATAAATGAGAATCAATACCATTTTCCATAGAGGAAAATGGTATGATTCATACACCTACACAATACATTTGGCGTGTTGGCATTTACTTGGGCCGGGCTCGGGATTGACTGGGCTTTTAGCCCAAAATATATTTTACACACATACAATATTAGCTTACATTTACGAGCCCGTTTACCCTTCTAGCCTATTACAACGTATAATTAATTAAGTAACCGAGACCTAATATAATGAACGAACTTCCATTGTTCGACTCAATATTTTGAGGCTAACAAAGTTGCAGTCATTATATTATATTGGTAAGTCTTTACTTTGTAATCGATGTAACATGCTAGAAACGAACACAAGCTCATTAGTTAATCTAATCTTGTACGTGTTACCAGCTTAAAGAGCAACCAAACTCGAGCTCGGCTCGTTCATATAAACCCTAGGTGTCACCTTACTACGGTGTCCCTATATAAACCTCTCTCTTTAGCATGGAGAGGGTGTTGGTTGTTTACTTGGTTTAGGAGTGATACAATCCACCATTATACTTTCTCTCTCTAATTTCTATCATCTCTTCTCTCTTTATTTTCTATTAACTTTCTCTCTCTATTTTCTATGAAGATTATTGTAAAGTGAATGTGAAATCGGAATAAGTATTAGGAATAACAGAATCTACAGTAAAGACTTGCCTCTTGTACAAGCAAGGTTCACTATGAACCCCAACAAGGTTCCACTACTGATATCACTAACAATCATGAATGCAAACAAACTCTTGACTTAAGTGCAGATACATCTATCACTGTTCAGAATGCAAACATTCAAAGTTTGGATGTAGATGAGACAGATTTCTCAAAAAACAAGTTAGCAGGGGACTCAAAACTACTAAATATTAAGACACCATTTTCACTTTTTAATCATCAATTTGTGATTTTACATTTAGTTTTTGAAAAATACAAAAACATATAATCTAGAAAAACACAAAAATATTTTTAAATATAAAAATAAAAAAACCAAAAAGAATTTTTCTAACGACATGTCTCTCGTCAAAAAGTTTTTCAATTACATTTACGTTTCTAGAAATGTCATATAATAATGATACGAGAGCATAAATGTATATTGGGCGAGAGTTCATCAACACAATAATGTTTTCAAAACATGTCGTTTTTCTCTAATGGCTTGTGTACATTTCAGTGCACAACCCGAGATTAATCAAATGGCTTGCAGTTACTTCAGACTGTAAACTAGACTAAACTTGATGGCTTGTAATTATTTCTAATTACAACCCATTCTTTAATGAAAAGGGAAGGGTACGTTTCAATTCACTTTAACTTAAAAGGAAGAGAAATCTTCTTAGTCCTGAGTATTTTCATCAAAAACTTTTCAATAGATAGCTCAGGACATACGACTTCTAAGTAAACGCCTACCCACGTTTTGTTTTGCTTCCTTCGATAAAGCGGAAAAGTGGTAACCTCTTGTAACATTTATCCTAACAATGAGAGGCTTACAATTTCTTGGACTTAAGCTGGTTCATAATGATATTTAAAAATCATAAGCTCAAATACGTGGTTTTTCAAAACATTGAAAACAATTTTTCAAGAATTCCTCAAAAGAATTTTCAAAGCATTCAAAAAATTAATGTTTCAACACTATCGTCCGTACAAAATTCTTTGATTTAAATCTAATTTTTGAGGGGGATCTTTCAAAACCAAGATTTAGTATTCTTGGGTACATCATTAAAAGTTCATAATTGTCGAGTATCCAAAACAAATAACTGTGGTATAATAAAATGTCTTCATCATCAAAAGTTCTAAAGTATATTGTGATTGACTTATATAGATTTCACGGGGTGATTAATGAACCTGAAGCCCAAGAAAGAACTTTATTTCACCCATCATTGACATCTTAAAGTTGTTTTTCATTAGTTTGGCAAATCGTTTTGAATAATATGGATTGGTTGAGCCAAAATGATGTCATCAACATATACTTGTACAAGTAATATGTCATCCCCATGTCGTCTTTTAAATGAGTTAGGGTCAAAAATTCCTTTGGTAAAGTGATTTTTAATCAGAAAGATGACAGTTAATCATACCATGCTTGTGGAGCTTGTTTCATACTGTATAGAGCTTTCTTGAGTTTGTAAACATGATCTGGAAATTCTAGTTTAACAAATCTATCTGGTTGGCTAACTTATACTTATTCTTTCAGTGGATCATTAAGAAATGCGGGTTTGACATCCATTTAAAAGATTGTGAAGTTCATATGATCAGCATAAGTAATGAACATACGTACTGCCTCAAGTCTAGCGACCGGAGCAAATGATTCTTCAAAGTCTATGCCTTCTTCCTGATGGTACCCTTTTTACAACAAGTCAAGATTTGTTTCTGATTACAATATTCTCCACATCAATCTTATTTTACCATAGCCACTTAACCTTAATAATATTCTTGCTAGCGGGTCTTGCAACTAATTCCTGAACATTTAACCTTTCAAACTAATAGAGCTCGTCTTGCATTGACTCAATCCAACTATGATCTTGCATTGCTTCTTTGATGTTTTAGGCTTCCGTAGTACTCATAGTGAGCGCGTACATACATACTTCAGCATCAGTGTTGAGTCTACTTCTTGTCATAACTGGTTTTGAAGGGTCACCAATCACTTGTTTGAGCGAATGAGCTTTTGTCCAAGTATGCATTGATGGGTGTAGTTGATTGAATTCATGCATATTTGACGGATCCTGATTTGTTGAAGATGATTCAGCCTACTGTTCAGTCACAAAGAATAAAATGAGTAAGAATGTGTTTTCCGTCAAGTTTTGAAGTATCTTCCCTATTAAATATGATTCATCAACATATCAATTGAATTGGAGAAGTGATATAATCAAAGGTAGATACTAATTGGAGGTGCTCATTGTCATCAATGATGATATTTAACGATAAGTGTTTTTGTCATATTGAAAGTTTCAGTTCAGCAGAATTAATAGACACTTCGGGTTTGCTCACCTCAAGTATTTCTCATAAAGTAGACTCAAACCAAATCATCTAAATCTCGTTTCAATTGTGATTGATTGATTCAGCTAACGAGTCTTCAACATAAAAAGCAGGTTATGATTTGGCGTCCTAAACAGATGTGTTCAGAAGCCATTACCGTTAATTTATCAAACTTGACATAAATGGTTTCTATAATTTTCCGTGTTCTATGGTTGTAGATTCGAAACCCTCTTGATGATTTAGAATAACCATCAAGGAACAGTGTCCTGGCCTTTGGTTTTATTTTCCTAAGATCATCACGATCATTAGTTGGATAGCATAACATTCCAAACACTTGAAAGTACTGAACGTTAGGTTTTTTGTTCTTAAGAAGCTCATATGGAGTTTTGTTGTAACGACTATGAACCAAAGAACGTTTGTTGATCCCACGCCTTGATCGATTCTTTAAGAAGTAAAGAGTTTGTTACCATTGGAGAATCCAAAATAACAAAGATGAGACTTGCATGTATACCAAAGTGTATGCTGAATTGTCCCCCCCCACTTTGATACCTAGAGAAATTTTATTAATGAACATAATCGACCAAAACAAACAATGAAACATAAAACACACTGCTTCAATTTATTATGAAATAATAACGAGTACCTTTAAGTACTGGGGTTACAAACCATGAAGCAATTTACAAATTTTCTCTCTAAGTGTTTCTATCAATTTAAAAGTAAATATTCTAAAACTTAGGATCTCTTTTTATAGAAATACAAGGAGCCCCTTTACAAAGATATCAGCCTATCATTCAGGTTCAGTTACAATTCAAATATAAACAATCAAAATAATCTCCATGCATTTCTTATCTTCAGTTCAGTAGCTTTGACCATTTAGCAGTACTAACTCCTTCTACTAGCAGTATTAAGTAACATTGGCAGTACTAAGTTAGTACTGGCAGTACTAACTCCATTAGTACTGTTGGCAGTATTAAGTCTTGTGAAGATTTATTCCTAACAATCCTCCCCTAAACTTGTGATTGTCCTTCAAATCATCAAGTTTCTTCTTAATAAAATCTTCTAGTCCTTCTCCTCTCTGACTTGTCTTTACAACAATTCTTTTACTTATGCATTTTGGGAGTCTTATAAACTTAGAAGTTCAATTCCTTGTGAACTCTCATGATCAACCTCTAGCTTCTTCTTCAACATCTTGGAGATCATCTCTTGGCTTAAAGGATATTTCTTCTCTGTCAACATATGAATTGCTAACCTATTCTTCATCAGCAAAATGTGAATGCCACAGAAGTCATATAATCTCCAGCTTAGCAACTTGTATTCATGCTGATCTTTCCAAATCTCATCCTCTTCTTCAGGTTCAAACAATGTGTGCAGATCTCCCCAAAGCATCAGATCAAAACCTTCTGGACTTGAAGCATTATACCTATTCTTAACCAATCTGTATAATTCTTCTACATCCAGTCTATCAAAGTCTTCTAGCATCTCACTCAATATTTTATAATTCTTGGAACTGCCATCTCCTCTGAATACTTGATAATACATGAAAGTCTCTGTCAAGATATAAGTCTTCCAATCCACAATTGGAAACTTTGTAGATATAGATTCGACCTCTATAGGAACCTCTTCTCTTGGTATGATGTCTAAAAATCCTTTGAGTTCATCTTTCTTAGCATCTTCTTCTAGCTTTTATCTCTTCCTTGTGCTTTTTCTAGGAATGGACTTCTTTCTCTTTGTTCCAGGTTCTTTAACCACATCATCTTCTTCCATCTTTTTAGCAGACTTCCTTTTTTCAGGAGACTTCTTAGGAGATTTTTGAGGAGACTTTTGCTTTCCACTTCCATACTCTGCATCCATAGGCTCAATATTTTGATTAAAATCCCAAATCTTTTCAAAGATTGGCCTTATGTCATTGTAAGACATTCCCTTGAAGTCACTAATCTTGAAGTTCCCTTGATTCTTCAAATATTTGATCATATTTCTTCTTGCTTGGGCAATTGTCTTTGGCTTCATTTTTAGAGAATGATATCTGATGACTGAAGGATCATTCCAGTCAATCTTCTTAGTAGTCTTAGCTTCATCCATAGCTCTTTTCCTTTCTTCTTCATCCCACTGTCTAGCAATCTCTTCATCTCTAGCAATTTGAGCTCTTTATTCCTCATTCATTTGCCTCTTGCAAGTCTGAATGCTTCAGCATAGCTTAACCTTTCTGCTCAAGCTCCTCTATAGATCTGCTTCTTGGCTCTTCCTCTATAACTAAGGCTTTTCCTATATCTTGTCTTGTATCTTTTTCTCAGCATCCTCTAATATGTAAAACAGTTTCCTTTAGCAGTACTAAGATTTACCTCAACAGTACTAACTATTGGAACTTCTTCACTAGCAGTACCTTTCTTTGCTCTAGCAGTACTAACTTCATCACTTGCTTTCCCACTGCCCTCTTGATCTTGAATGACTTCAGTTGGAGTCACTTCTTGAATGAATAGTTCAGTGTCAGAACTTGCTTTTCTAAACCTAATCATCAATAACTTCCTCCCCTATTTTGGAAGAAACATCTTTAAAGCTTCATCATCTGAAAGAACAACCCCTAGCTTTGTTCCTTCTTTCCAATCTTTATCTGAGACTCTAGCTTCTTGACCCTGAGAATAAGCTTGGTATAAGCAGAAATGTAGGTTTTCTTTGTCTTCATCAAGTCAGCCTCCAAGACTCCAATCCTGTCAGAAAGTGTTGTAACTAAATTCATCAATTCTTGAAGTTTCACACTACCCTCATCACTTCCATGTGAGTGAACAGCATGGAGGGGTGAGTCATGGGGTGTAGGAAGATGTTGTTCTGTTCCAGGTTGTGTTGGTGATGGTTGTGTGGGTGTTAATGTATGAGCAGGGGTAGGTGAAGGTGAAGGTTAGGGAAGGTGAAGATGTAATTCTGGAAGATAAAGGTGAGGGTGTAATAACAACTAACATATTTAGAAATAAACCAACCTCCTGTCCTGAAAATCCCTTGGTAGATCTCTTTATATTACTAAACACTTTCATACTAAGAGATGGAACAGGATATATTCTTGTGTGTTGTTTAAGGTGGTGTTTCTGCATATCTAGGCATATCTGAATAAACCTAAGGTACATCAAAAACTTATGGGGACTAGAGATATTAGACACCATGCGCTCAAAAATCATCCTAGAAAAGTTAAACTTCCTATTGGTGGCTAAACATATAATAGCAGCTGCAATATTACTACTAAACTGCTCCCAAGCAGTCTTCTTCGGGCTTAGGCAATGAAGAATGTTATGAATAAGAAACCTCCATTGAGGTGAAAAGGCACCTTTTTGAAAGGTTAGCTTTTCTAGAGAGTGGTCAGAAGATGTATAGTGCCCATGGAAGCGTCGACAGAATGCGCAAAAATCTCTTATATTTGGAATAGAAGAAATACAATCTGATCACCAACTTGAGATGTCCGCCTAAAGAACCTTCGGTGATAAACAATGAGGACAATCAATATGCATTTATCTTGACTTCGCCATTTTCATCATTAGAAGCCTCAGCAGACCTCTAAAATTGTTTGATAAAAGAGACACAAACCTCTGGCTTCTTGGTGAGTGCATAGCAAATGTGACTTTGATTGAGAAAATCTATTATTTGATGAAACCCTGCACTTCCCATAGATTTTTCCAGAAATGCTACCATGTTGTGCTTGTCACAAAAATCCAAACTTGCCATGAGTAAAACTGTGAGTAATAGAGTGGGATATGATCGTGTATGTAAGAATGAAGGCTAGAGAAAGTTAATTGCAATTTAATAGAGAAATACATAGAGATTATCGGTTGACCAAATATAAAAAATTTGAAGTTATCATGAATAAATCATTTGAATTTATAGTATATGCACGAAAGTCCAATTGGTCAAACCCCTATTCCATAGGTATTTGGCGGAAATATCTCAACGGCTCTATTAATTAATGAAAAAATCTGTTAGGCCCAAACAGTACTAACGGTCATCCAGCAGTATTAACTTAGGCCTAGCAGTACTAAAATACGCCTAGCAGTATTAACTTCTCCACCCATAAGCAGTACAAACTCCAAAGGTTTAACTTCACACAATCTCGCTTTCTGTTTTTAGGCTCACATTTCATCTCTTAATTCTTTTGGCTCACTTTTCACTCTGTCTATTTTTCACACAGCTCTCTTTCTGTTTTTGAACTCACCAATTCTCTCTTTTGTTTTAGCTCACAAATTCACACAAAGTGTAGTTTTTGGCAAACTACCAGCCATAAACGGATTTTAAGGAGTCTTTACCCAATACGTTTGCTTTGGATTAGCCATTGCTTTATTAGAAAACTGGTGCACATGATAACCGATATAGTTTTGAGTAAACTATCAACTATCAACGGATTTGAGAAGTCTTTACCAGTAGCCGTTTGCTTTGGACTAGCCAATGCTTCATTGTAAAAAACATGTGCATGAGACCACTATAAGTTTTGAGTAACTACAACTATCAACGTGATTAGAGAAGTCATTACCGTAGCCGTTTGCTCTTGACTAGCCAATTCATGATGTCCTATAGACATGGTGACTGATACCATTTGCTTGTGTGGTGTTAACAAACCAACACTTCAAGAACAACTAACATTTTGCCTCCCCGCAAATAATACATTATGGAGTAACCAATTTACACTTCATTGTTTATCCTGAAAAAAGTTAGCTTAAAACCAAGGAAAAACATAATCCAAATTATTTGTTTCTTGTTTAACAGTATTAATGTTACTCACAAGAATAACAAAGATAACATAGAAATAACCAGGCAGTACTAATTAAAGAAACATTTTTAACAACAGTATTAAATAAACTAGCAGAACTAATTATAACTAGCAGTATAATGCCAATAACTAACATACTAACATTAACAAACTAAACAAAACAAACAAGAAGACTCGGGCTTAGGGATTTGAGCATACCAATACTTGAATACCAAGATAAACTGAAATCTACCAGCAACAAAACCCTTTTGTAAGTAGACTGTTACATTATTTGAGTGTCATTTTTAGCCATTTTGAATCAACTTTTTAGTATTACAATCTCTTATAAAGTGATGCCTAATCTCTATATGTTTTTGTTTAAGAGTGTCTGAACATGATATCTATGAAACATAAAAATAAAAAAAAAAGAAGATATGTACTAGGTATTGTTAATGTAAATACAGTGTTCATAAAAATTATACCATATCAAGCAATTGGTTTTAGATCCAGAAACCTGTCCACGAAACAAATTGCAGCAGCCACATCAATCAGCTTAGTAAGTAGAAGTGTTCACCTACAGTTTTGTTTCTTGAATTGCCAAGGAATTAACCTGATTTATCTAAATATTACAACCTCCAGTGGTTTTACTACCTATACAATGTAGGCACCAGCATAGTCACTATCAGTGTATAGCAATTACACAAGGAGAATCCTTATAATACCAAAGACCTGAGATGGTTTGACCCTTTATTGTATCTAAAGATTCTTTTGACAGCTAAGAGATGGGAGGTTTTGGTGAAACTTAAAACCTTTGCACATGCACAAACTGCAAACATGATACTAGACTAGATGCTATGGTAAGAAATAACATCAAAGATCCAACATAGATCTATAAAGATGTATCATCAACATCATCAGCATCTCATCTTTAACCAATGGCTTTGCCCAATCTGTGGGAGTGGAGCAGACTTCACATCTGAGTAATTGAAACTTTTTCAAAATCTCAAGGAGCATATTTATCTAGACTGCTAAAAATGCCATTCTCTTCTGTGGACCTGTAATCCCAAAAAATAAGTGAGTTCTCCCATAGAACTCATCTGAAACTTTAACCCTTCATAATCTTCTCAAACTCATCACAAAGCCTTTCTTGTAGATCCAAAAACTGATGTCATCTACATAAAATTTGAACAAGCAATATATGCCCTTTTGACACCTTTTGAAGAAATAAAGTTCTGATCAATCAGTCCTCTTTTGAAAGCCATTGCTCAAGAGATAAGTTGTCCAAATTGTGTCATACAAGCCTCTAGGGTGCTTGATGAAGCGTCCATACGTGCTGTTCACACTTTATAGACCTTATCAGGATTCTCAGGATCTTCAAAACCTGGAGTTGACAGACTAGGTATTAATACCTCCTCCAACAATTTCACCATATGAAAGCACTTGACATCCTTCTTGGTAGAATGTGAAAACATATAAAACCATAAGCCAAGAATATTCTGATAGCATCAATTCTAGCCACAGGAGCAAATACTTCATCATAGTCTATGCCCTCTTCTGCTATGTCCTTGAGCAACAATCCTTGCTTTGTTCCTGACAACAATTCCCCTTTCATCTTTCTTTTTGTAGACCCACTTTGTACCATATATCCCATGACCTTTAGGCAAGTCTACAAGAAACCCAACATATTGTAAGTTTGAACTGTAGGAGTTCCTCCTTGCATTGCTTCTACCCATGCAAGATCACTAAGAGCTTTAGAAACTCTCTTTGGTTCTTCTTGAGATAAGAAACAAGCAAAAGACATGTATGTAGGTCCTGGTGATCTTCCTTATAAATGGCACCAAGAAATCCTAGTTCAGAGTAAGAAGTTGTCATTCTTCTTGTTTGAACAGAAGACTGCACATCACCAATCACATGATCAATTGGATGATCTTTGTGAATTCTTGTATGAGGAGTGGAAGAAACTGCATAAGATGGTGAAAATATTTCCCAAATCAATTTCTTAGAACTACCACTGAGTGTCTAATGTAGGAAATTGCCCATCAGTCTTCATAGTAGCAGTATTAACTTCAGGCACAGCAGTACTAACTTCTCTACTACCAGTATTAACTTCTGGACTGGCAGTATTAACTTGTTGATCAGCAGTACCATTATTCTGAAGACTGCAATCATCATGAGTCCCATCTTGATCTTGTATTTGTGCATCATCAACAGATTTGAGTGAAGCATCATCAAAATATGAAGCATCCTTCCAAATTGGCATGACAATACAATCTTGGATACTTGTGAGAGGATTGCTGGAATCAGAAATCCTTGTATACCTGCAGAAACATTAGAAAAAGTCCCTGCAACCACTGGTACATAATTCATTGATTGGGTTAGAGAATCAAGATCAAACAGCCACTTTGGACCATTTCCTTCTAACATAGGTTTATTCTCTAAGAACCCAACATGCAAGTTTTCCTGTACTTTTCTGGTTCTAATGTTGTATACCCTAAAAGCTTTGCTACTTAAGGAATATCCAACAAAGAAACCTTCATCACTTTTTCCATCAAACTTGCCCAACTTATCTAAGGTATTGAGAATAGTAACATGACATCCAAATGGTTTCATGAAGCCTATAGCTGGTTTAATACCCCTAAAGAGTTCATAAGGAGTCTTGTTATGAGGCTTGACTATTAAGACCCTATTCTGTACATAGCAAGCAGTAGAAACAGCTTCTGCCCAAAATGTTGTAGGTAACTTAGAGTCAGCTAACATTGTTCTAGCAGCCTCAATGAGAGTCCTATTCTTTCTTTCAGCTACACCATTTTGCTGAGGTGTCCTTGCTACACTATATTCTCTTTTGATACCTTTTTCTCTACAGAACTCATCCATCACATGGTTTTTAAATTCTGTCCCATTATCACTTCTGATTATTTTAACTTTCTTATCCACTAGATTTTCTATCTCTTTGATAAAGTTTTTAAGGATCTCACTAGTTTCATCCTTAGTTCTTAAAAAGAAAACCCAAGAAAATCTACTATAATCATCAGTAATTACCAAGCAGTATTTTTTATGCATTAAACTACTAACAAAAGTTGGACCAAAAAAGATTTAGTGTAGCAAAAACATGCTTAGTAATGGGACTAAAGGCCTTGGTCTTACAAGAGACTCTATGTTGCTTGCCTTTAAGACAGGCAACACATGTTTGGTCATTCTCAAATCTTTTTAAAGGCAAATCTCTTACAAGATTTTCTTTGACAAGTTTATTGATATTTTTGAAATTGACATGACCAAGCCTCCTATGCCATAACATTGATTCCTCAGATGTAGCCTTTGCAACTAGACAAGTTAAACCATCTTTAGGAACTATGTTTTTCATAATAAAACTGTACATGTAATTCTGTCTAAGAATTTTAGAAGTAGCTGACTTTCATCAAGCAACTTAAAATTAGAAGATAGACAAGACATTCATAGTCATAAAAAGAACATAGTTTCTTCTTGTCACCCATTAGTGAGACACTAAAAAGGTGATTGATAGGTGGAAAAAATACACAAATCCGTTGTACCAAAAATAAACCCAATTAAACCCAAAACAGACCAAAAATGGCTAAAATAACCCAATTAAACCCAAAACAGACCAAAAATGGCAAAAATATGCTTGTATTTGTGTTTTGTGTGTGCAGGTACGGATAAGTCAAAAATCACAAGAATACAGTCAAAATCAAGCAAACACGGACACGAGATTCAGAAGAGTACAAAAAGAAGCCAAAGAAGCCAAGCCTCAGCCCAAACCTTAGCTAAAATCCTTTTATAACATCCACAAGGACCAATCTTGAAAATTTCCAAAGTTATTTATAACTAGAAATGGAATCACAAAGAAAGGGACTGAAATTGCCAAGAGGGCAAAGTCCAACTGAATTTTACCCCGTACTCAGTTATAAAAAAGGCGGGTAACTCCAAACACTATTCATCGTCTTCCCCGTTTTCACCCCATGGTAAAACAAAGGGCAAATGAAAATTAAAGGGTACGGAAGACAATTCAAGGTCTCTCTTACAAGATGGCAGGGATAATTCAGTCAAATCAAGAGAAATCATTGGTCTACTCAAGCTTTGAGCGTACGCGGCTATGAAAGAAGCACAAATGTCACATCAATAGAATGACACGCTGGCAATCCTCAGGTATCCACAAAGTGATCTAACGGCTCAAAATTTAGCCCCAATGATTGATGGTTTGGATGGCAGAGATTGATGGGCGCTCAAAGGCCTAGAAGCTTCAGCTTGGCACTATAAATAGGCCTCATTTCTCACACACACACTATCTAGGTAGTCTTTTCTTTTTATCTAGTTTTTAGTAATTTAGTCTAGCTTAAATTCGTGTTTTTATTAAATGTAATTTTCCTTTTTCAAGTAATGTAATCAGCTTCTTTAATTAATGAAATTCAGTTTTTAGTGTTTTAAATCTCATTTTCAAAGCTCTCATTTAAAGTTATAAGCTCTCTTAATAAGCCAATTTGTCTCAATAAGCTCATATTAAGCTCTTTCAGTCTATAAGCTGAAATAGAGCTGTTTGAATTCAGAATTAATCTTATCTAAACCTTAAATCAGTTAAATCTATTATGGATCTTATTGGATTAGAGCTTTTTGGAAGGGGATCTTAATTTGGAAGAGATCCCAAGGACTAATACTCTAGCTTATTATTAAGCTAGAGAGCTTGTAGCTGCCTTTATTGGTTCCTTTTGTTTAGCTAAAGGATCAAGTAAGTTTCTCTTTTCATTCTTCTCTAATTTCAGTTTTCATTGCTTAGTCATTGCTTATATGCTTAATATCTTTGCTTATCAATGCTTAAATATCTCTTATAGTGCTTTTTAGTTGTTTGTCCTCATCTGTTTTTGCTTAAATTAGTTTAGATCTTTATCTTTCAAATTTCTGTCATAAAAATTCATAAAATCCAAAAATATTAGTTTAAATAGTTTAGATCTTAGATTAAGGCTTAATCAGTTGTTTAATCATGATTGTTAAGTTTGTTTTAAGCTAGTTTTTATCTGGTATTTAGTATTTGTTCACTAGATTTCTCTTAAATAGTTATTTTCGAATCTGTCATAGTCTAAAAGGGGTGTTTGGTTTAGTGCACTCTTGATTTTACACTAGCAGTACTAACCTCAGTTAGTACTGCTGAGCTTTTACACTACCAGTACTAACCATAAGTTAGTACTGTTAGCTTAGATTCTAGATTATCAAACTCAGTAGGATTAAGTTGAGATATAGTTTATCTTAAATTTAGTTTTAGCTTTTATTTTTTTAGCTTATTAAGAATTTAGTTTTAGTTTTCATTATTTAGCTTAATTCATAGCTTATTTTTGTCCTTAAAAGTCGAATTGCATCAGCAGTACTTTCACTTGAAAGTACTGCTGAATTTTTACACTAGCAGTACTAACCTCAAGAGTAGTACTGCTGGTGAGTTTCTTGAGCTTTAATTTAGATAAGTAATTTAGATTTAACTTATTAAATTCAGTAGATTTAAGTTTTAATATAGCTTAATACGGTTTTAGAAGGTCTATATGCAAATTATCTAGCTTATTTACTTAGTTTAATTTAGCTGTCAAAAGTCATAAAAACCTGAAAAGCTACAAAAACAGTAGGGAACTTAATAAGTCTAAATTTGTTAAATTAGCTTTTAAGTCTAGAATTTTATAGCTCATTTAGATGAAAAAAAAGTAGATTAATAAGTTCTCCTTTTCTATAAGTTTTAAAAGTCAGTTTAGCTTATTAAGGTTTTTAGCTTAACTTGGATTTGTGTACTTTGCTTTATTTTCCTAAGTTTGCTTATTTATTGACAATTTCATTTAGCATAAGAAGTAGTTTAGGCTTTGATTTCTTTTGCATTTATAGATTAAGCACATAATAAAGCTCTTTAGAGGACTTCTTACTTTTTCATTTTGATCTAGTTATGAGTTTTTATAAAGCTATAATTTCTAAAATACAAAGTTTATCCTTCCTTCTGAGGTCAGTTTATAAATAAGCTCTTTAAGAGCTATATGTGGATTTCAGCCCTAAGTGTCTTTATTAATCTTGTTCCCACTAGCTTCTTTTACAACTTTGCTTCTATGAGATTTTTATTATTATATTAGAGCTCTTTAAAATTTCGAAAGCTTTATGACTTAGTTTTGTTGTCGGATAGATTCTCAGAGGTAGAAAGTGTAACATTTCTATTTTAATTATTTTTTCATTAGTCCCTCCGTTAATTTGTTAGTTTTCCCCTGATAGTTTCTTATGAATTTGCACCAATTAGTCCCTTATAAGTTTTTAAATGTAAGGTTTAATAGTTTTAATTAGTAATTAGGTTTAATTTTTAATTAGTTTAATTAAACTTTCATAAAAAGAGTAAAAATAGGGCTTTTACTTTTAATAATTTTCGGCACTTTTTCTTTGTTTAGTAAAATTTTAGTTTATATTTTTTAGGGTTTAATTTTAGTCTATTTTGCTTAATAGTTTCGTTTCCGAATTTGTTTAATTGTTCATTTTAATTTTACATCGTTCCAAATCAAATATCCTTGCTTCATTCAAATCAGGATCCGAACCTAAACGTGGTTTCAATTTCACTAGTCATTAGGGATAACGACCCGGGTGATCATACTTACCCGGTTTAATATACGTATTTTATATTATATTATATATATTTTTTGAGAGTGAATTTTATCAAGGTTAACTTGGTAATTTTCTTAATTACTCTTAAGGTTATATTTTATATAAATATTTTTACGTGTGTTAAAACTTCACAACATAGAGCTTATTAGAGCTTATTTAGTTCTTTAGTTTAGCATTTTTAGTAAAAAATAGCTTTTTAGTGAATTTGTCCTTTTAGCTTATTTTCAATTCATTTCTTGGCTATTTTGTATAATATGCTTATAGGTAAGTTAAAACAACTGTGTTAGAGCTTATATTCTCATTTTCACTTAGCCTATTTGCTCTTAAATAGCCAAACATATTTAGCCCTTTTAAGACATTAGGTAAAAAGCTTAATCTTCACTTTATAAGCATAATTTTTGTCTTATTCTTGGGCTTAAATATAAATGTTTTTGAAAAATTGCTTACTTTCAGCGTTAACAAAAAGCATAAAAAAATGGCAATTAAAAAAACCATTTGGTGATAGATTAGGGAGGAAGATACCCAGGTGAGCAGGGCTTCGACCCGGTACCCTCAACCCTACTACACCTCACGTTTTAACATCACACAAGACCCTCTACACTAGCGAGCCCTTGGACTTATCATTTAGACTTTGCATAATCAATTAACTTATACACATTTTGAATCCCTTTTTCATATAATAAGCCGTAGCTTATTTAGGCTTTTTCTTAGCTTATTTGATAAGCTGGCTTAACCAGCTTATTTTTCCTGCATTCTTTACAACTTTTAGGACTTTCCTGTAATTTTTTAGATTTTTCTCCTTTATTTGTTATTTTTATTTATTTTTCGAAGTTTAAAATTTTAGAAAATCATTTAAAAATAGTTTAATTAATCAAAAAAATACAAAAAAAATAGTTTTAGATTTAGGAATAAATATTTTTTAGGTTTACAAAGTTAAAATCTTTTTCATCATTTTTAGATTTTTATTTTCGTTTTTAAGCCTTTTTATTTAATTTTAAAAATTAGTTTTAATTTATTAAAAGTAGTTAAATATAGTTCTTTTATTTTTTATAATAGTTTAGACTTTTCTAAAGTAGAAAATCATTTTTTAGATTTTTTAGGAATTAATTTGTCATTTTCTAGTATTTAAAAAGATTTAAAATAGTTTGTTTGAATTCATAAAAATATAAAAAAGACATATAACAATATAAAATCTTTTTACCAAAATTTTCTTTTGTCATTTTAGAGGTTTAGAAACCAAATTTACATTTTTAGGGTTAATATTTGCCTTTGGGTTTTAGGTCATGTTTTAGGATTCCCGCTTGTGTTTTTAGTTTAAATTTGTGTTGCCTTCATTGTTTTTAGCGTATATTGCATTATTTTTCCCGTAGACTTAGAAAACCAATCAAAATCTTAGTTCATTACAAGCACAATTTATCAATACCCGGACAACGGACAATTCATTTGCCTTCCTCGTACATCCTTCCTGGGAAGTTATTTTGCTTATTTTCTCATAAAAAAACAACAAAAAGATTTTTCTTTTATTAGTATATATATAAGATAAAAAGAAAATAAAAAAAAAATAAAAAAATTCTCCTAAAAAGAGAAAAATATTATCATCAATATAATGTTCTCAATTGGAACATTATCATAATAAGTTCCTGAACCAAAGATTTAAAACTTACCTTTTGTGTCACTTGCAAAGGTAAACGTGTACACCTTTGAAAGAAAAACAACTACACAGAGTGGTATAAGGCGGTCGTTCCAATGAACTACGACCCTAAAGGGAGAAAGTTTTAAATAGCTCACCTTTTTCCTACTCTTACCCGCTCCTGTGCGTTTATTTCTCTTTAAAGATTACGAGAAAGCTTGTGTTATTAGGTTTAAGGTGTCTATCTCATGTCCGTGTTTAAATAAATTGTGAATTCATTGTGAAAAACGCAAAAAAAAAATTAAGTAATAAAAAATTTTTCAATATTATATATTAGTGCAGCGTCACGATCGTTCACAATCTCGTAATTCTATACCATCAACACCAACTAGTCCCCACCGACTTTTGTTGAACATTTGATCTTTGAGTACCAATTGATAATCCACTCCCCGTAAGTTATGATGGCCGATAACGTACTATGACGCAATTGCTCAAAGCACCCCACCGAGGGTTATAGAGTGCAATCGTTGTTCCCGAGATCACTGTATGTTGCGTTAATTACACATAACCTTTTATACCTTCAAAAACAAGCTAAATAACAAAAACAAACTCAAAGCCAAATATATCTTATGTTTTTGCTAAATTGTGTTGTGCAGGACCGGATATCTCACAAAAGACGAAAAACGAAGCGAAAAAGCGGACAAAACCGGACATCGAGATGGAGCAAAGTTGTGTGAAGACGAAGCCCAATCAAAGGTCAAGTCAACCTCCAAGAAGAAAAAGCAAAGAAACTAAAACATGAGGGTCAAAATGCAAACCTTTAAGTTATATATATAAGTAAAACAAAGTGCAGGTGGCTGATTATGCCAATTTGGGAAACTTCAGATTTATAAAGGTGAAGATAAAGAGGAATGAAAAAAAAAGATATGGAGGGCTTTCTTTACACAAACCAAACATACCACTTAATCATCTCAACCTCCACTGTCACAACCAACTTGTATAAACCTTTCCTATCTCCCCGCAAAGACCAAAACCAGCCGCACCTGTTTGCTCCCATAACTTCTCCCCTGCAAATCACTCAACACCCAAACCAAAATCATTTCATCCACCCTACTATCAACCCCCCCAGTTTATAAAAAATGCCAATGTTGCAAATCCGACCCTCTCCATTCCCAAAAGCATTTCGATGCCTGAGAATTGTCCCAAAGAAGCACAAAATAAATCAAAGGGCTAGGATATTGCTTTAGATTCCCCTCACACAACAAGCACACTTCGTTGTTGCTCTCCAAAAGAAGCACAAGCTGCAAGTCCAAGACTTAGGCTATAAATAGAGCTTTTTGTAAGCCTTTGAGGCATCTAGTTTTTAAAATTTTTTAGTACTAATTAGTTTTTAATCTTAGTTTACATTTCAAAGTCTTTTACAACTTTGTACTTTCAGCTTTGTAACACTTTCAAGATTAATGCAAGTTTGAAGTTTTTAAGCCAATTTACAATTCCAAGTGTTAAGTTTCTATCATTATCACTCTTTATTAGTGTTCTAAAATGCTCACCACCACAGCTTACTTATAAGCTGTTTTCATTAAGTAAAGATAAAAAGTTAAGTAGTTAAGAGAAAAATTGCAAAAATCACTCTCAAATACACCACAGCTTTTTTTTATTGGATGATAAGCCAGTTCTGGATGGGCTTATGGACTCTCACTAGCTTGTTCTATGCAAGCTAGAGCTTGTAGATTCATTGATATGACCCCTGTTTGACAAAGGTGTAGTAAGAACCTCTCTATTTCTTACTTTACTTGTCTATTGCAGAAATGTTAGTTTAATTGTTAAAACTGCTATTATAAGTTAACACAACGTATGATGGCTAGGCTAAATTCATGCTTATTTAAGTGCTTAATATACTGATAGAAAAATTGCTTATAAGTGTTTATACTTTGTAATTAGTAATCTGTTTAGTTATTTGAAATTAAAAATGAATATGGAAAAAGTTAAAGGCTGTTTTTAACATAGCAGTACTAACTCCAATTAGTACGCTATTCATTTTTTTTTTTAGGAACAGTACAACATTAACACTACCAGTACTAACTCCAATTAGTACTGTTAGTTAGTACAGTTAGTACCTTGGAGTTCAATTCAAGCTCATCACTTATTATTTCAGCATGTTTTAAGATTTCCTTTATCTTTTAGAGTAGATTAAGCCTATATTAGTATACCTGTTTTTTCATTAGAACTTATTTTCTTTTCAAATAATATTTAATAGTTAATCATTTAGTTTTTCGTAGCTTATTTACAATTATAGTCCTATTCTGGGTTGCTTATTCTTAATGCTTAAGTGCGTTATTTTGGGTAGTATAACCTTCTTGTTGATAGCTTATGTTTGCTTATTTCTGTGTTTAATTGTGTTTGTACGGCAAGCAGTACAAACCTTTAGCTAACAGTACTAACTTAAGCCTAGCAGTACTACTCTAAGTTAGTACTGGTAGTTAATACTGTTAGTACTATTGATTATACTGTTGTGTTTTTTCTCTATTTAATTTAAGCTTAAATTGCCTGCTTACTGTGCTTAATTAGATTTAGATTAGCTTATTTTGTCTGTTCTTAAGCTACTTAGAGCTTATTTGTGCCTAGTTGTAAAAGTTTTAAGAGTTTTGCCCTTACAAGCTTCATTCTTGTTTTCTATGCTTATGTTCCTTTATTATTTGTGGTTCATTGCTATTAGGTTTAGTACCCAATCATATTCACATCCTGGTCATATTCAAACATAATTCATCAGTCGTTTTTCGATAATCCATCTCTAGCCTCGTTGGGACATAACGACCCGGGAACACTCTATACTGCTTCCGGTTTTCTTGATCTCGCGGATTCTGATCCTTGTTGTGTATTTATATTTATAATTGTGCTTATTGAAAAATAAAAAGAAGTGTGATTAAAGCGATTCAATCACCGCGACAACTTTTGGACTTAAGCATGTCATGCTTAATCTTGTTCAAAATTAAACAATTTTTTGGACATGAACAAAGATGACCCTCAGAGCTCTCATTCGATATTCAACAAGATCACTTCTAACGATGAAGTTCCCGAACGAACCCGAGTACGTCTGTTAAGCTTATGCTTTTCCTTTTTCCCTCGAGGGGCCGCTCGGATTTGGCTTAAAAAAAAGAACCCCTCGAATCGGAATTTTCTTACATGAGATTATCTTGTTTGAATTCGATAAACAAAATTTTTCCCCCCTCCAAAACAACAACCTCGAAAGTGAAATCACTAGAATTTCAAACAATGATTAATGAAACGTTTTTATATGCATGAGACCGATTCCAACGATCTTCTTTTGGGCATGTCCCACATTTATGGATTTCGGAATTACATCAACTCGATACATTCTATAATGCTTTGAACTCTAATGATCAAGATTCGTTGAATTCCATCGCGGGTGGTAACTTTTTGGATAAAATGCCCCGTGATTTCCTAAGAATCATCGAGAGCAAATCCAAGGTTCGTAATTCACGTAACAAACCGGTTGTTGCCAAAGTGAGTGCGAGCTCTTCCACCCCCGGTATTTCTCCTGATGTTGCCGAACTTAAAGATATGGTGAAAGCTTTACTTCTCGATAAGAAATCTCAAGCTCTCGCTCCCGTAAAAGCAGTAGAGGAAAGTTGTGTTACTTGCGGTGGTGCTCATTCTTACCGAAATTGTCTCGCCACCGATGGCAACGTTTATCGTGACAATATTCAAGAGTATGTTTCCCAAGCCGCCGCAGCTAATTTCAATCAAGGAAATACCAGTTACCGAGCCTCGATTGCTAATCAAATTCGACCTCCCGGTTTTCCTCCCGTTCAAC
This sequence comes from Tanacetum coccineum, assembly GCA_026074375.1. Classification (NCBI taxonomy): domain Eukaryota; kingdom Viridiplantae; phylum Streptophyta; class Magnoliopsida; order Asterales; family Asteraceae; genus Tanacetum; species Tanacetum coccineum. The sequence goes on from BQNB010027852.1 coordinate 56,735, forward strand.
AAAACCAAGGAAATAATCAAAACCGTTACAACCAAAACCGAGGGACTAATTACAAAACCTTATAAACCTTCAAACCTTAAAAAAAGCCTAACACTTCTTTCTTATAACCCCTGGCCCAATCAAAAAGCCCAAACCCAATACCCTTATAACTCCCGTTATCCGTTACCCCTTTTATAATTTAACCTTGTTAGTCCCTAAAAGGACTAACGGTGCAATCCCAACCCAAACTCCAAGGACCAAGTATGCAAACCTCAAGGAATGTGGTTGTAACCAAAGTATACTCCCTCAGGGGCCTTTCCTGCCACTTTTCCAATCTTTAAAAAATTGCGCGAAGTACTGTTCATCATCTCCCTGGAAGGTGTCCTCTCCTTACTATCAGACAAGACATCATCCCCCTTTCTTCTCACCATTATCCACCCACACTAGGACCACCCTACACAGCTGGCATACACCTTGGCAATCCTCTACACTCTAATTCGTCTATGAAA
>BQNB010027853.1:0-57221 GCA_026074375.1 Tanacetum coccineum
TTCTCACCAGCAACGATGAGATATGGGTTATAGTTTTTCAGGGCCCATTATGCATGGTGTTTAATTTCAAACTGCAGGTGGCAGTTTTTACCGTATACAAGTTTGTATGGTGTGGTACCGGTTAGTTTTGTAAGTAGTACGAAAAGCCCATATAGTATCATCAAGTTTTCTTGACCAGATGGCAGGATTATCTTTAATAGTTTTTTCAAGAATTTTTTAAGGGTTATGTTCGTGTTTTTAGCTTGACCACTTGTTTAAGGGTGGTACAATGCAGAGAATCAGTGGTTAACTCCATATCTTTTCATGGTTTTTTCCATTATCTTGTTGCAGAAATGAGTTCCTCGATCGCTTATGAGAGCTTTGGGTATTCCAAAATGACAGAATAGTTTCTTCAGAAAAGAAATAACAACTCTAGCATCGTTTGTTGGTAGAGCTTGTGCTTCAGACCATTTAGATACATAGTCGACAATGACTAATATGTATTCGAATTTGTATGATTTCGGAAAAGGTCACATGAAATCGATACCCCATATGTTGAAAATTTTGCATACTTGAATGCTGTTTAAGGGCATCTCATCACGTTTTGAAATATTTCCTGTCTTTTGACATGCTTCGCAAAGGCAGACTTGAGTATGAGCTTCTTTGATGATGGTTGGCCAGTAGAAACCAGAGTCTAAGACTTTTTTAGCGGTTGTATTTGTTCCATAATGTCCATCGGTAGGTCCATGGTGACATTGATCTAAAATGGTCTGGGTTTTTGGTCCCGAGACACAGCGTCTGATCATACCTTCAGAACATACTTTAAAGAGGTAGGGTTCCTCCCAGAAGTAGTGTTTGAGGTCAGAGAAAAATATGTCCTTTTGCTGGTACGTCATTCCTTTAGGTATGATATCACTTACCAAATAGTTTGCAAAGTCTGCGAACCATGGTTCGTCTCTACTGTTTATTTCCATGAGAGTTTCTCTAGAGAAGTTATTGTCGACTTTACTGTCATCACTTGTTTTATCATTTTCAATCCGAGATAAGTGGTCGGTGGCAACATTTTTTGTACCTTTTGTGTCTTTATTTTCGATATCAAATTCTTTAAGAGCAGTATCCAACGATTAAGGCATGGTTTAGCATCTTGTTTCTTGAATAGGCGCCTAAGAGCTGAGTGATCAGTATGCACGATCATCTTTAATAGGACCAGATAGGATCAAAATTTGTCAAATGCAAAGACTACATCCATAAGTTCTTTTTCAGTGATTGTATAGTTCTGCTGAGCCGCATTGAGAGTTTTACTTGCAAAGTAGATTGGGTGAAAGGTTTTACCATCTTTTTTTACCTAAGATTGCTCCAACTGCAAAATCGCTTGCATCACACATGATTCTAGTTTGGGCTTAGGATTACAGGAGCACATGTGAGCTTTTCTTTTAACAATTTGAATGCGTTGTGACATTCGTCATCGAATTCGAATGAAGTATCTTTTTCATGCAACTTGGTGAGAGGACGTGCATTTTTTGAGAAATCTTTTATAAATCTTCAATAGAAATTAGCGTGTCCTAGAAAACTTCTAAAACCTTTGATATTAGTAGGGGGTGGAAGTTTGGAGATTATGTCAATCTTTGCTTTGTCGACTTTGAGGCCTGTTTTGGACACCTTGTGTCTAAGCACAATTCCTTCTTTTACCATGAAGTGACATTTTTCCTAGTTAAGGATAAATGTGCATCTTTGCAACGTTGAAGCATTTTATCAAGATTGTTTAGACAATTATTAAAAGAGTTTCCAAAGACGGAAAAATCGTCCATGAATAATTCGACAAATTCTTCGATCATGTCATGAAATATAGCCAGCATGCACCTTTGTAAAGTAGCTAGATCATTACATAAACCAAAAGGAATTCTTCTATAAGCGTATGTACCAAAAGGACATATGAATGTTGTTTTTTCCTGGTCTATAAGATCGATTGGTATTTGAAACTATCCGGAAAAACCATCGAGGAAATAGAAGTATTTATATCATGCGAGTCTTTCTAACATTTGATCCATGAATGGCAAAGGGAAATGGTCCTTCACAGTTGCTTCATTGAGTTTACGATAATCGATGCATTCTCGCCAGCCTGCAACAGTTCTTGTTGGGACAAGTTCATCTTTTTCGTTGGTAACAACTGTAATACCACCTTTTTTTGGTACACAGTGAATGAGACTTACCCAAGGGCTATCGGCGATTGGATAAATTATACCTATATCAAGAAGTTTAATGATTTCTTTTTTCACAACTTCTTGCATGTTTGGATTTAATCTTCTTTGTTTTTGAACATCTGTTTTTTTGTCTTCCAGGAGTTAAATTTTATGTTTATAGAAAGATGGGCAGATTCCAGGAATGTCTGTTGTTTTCCAAGGAAAGGCTTGTTTGTGTCTTTTAAGAACAGAAACTAACTTGTTTTTTTTCTTTAAAGAGCTGAGATGATATGATCATCGGAAGAAAAGAGGGTTCTTCCAAGAATGCATATTCTAGGTTATCAGGAAGAGGTTTGAGTTCAAGATCCGCAGGAGGTTATTCAAGAGATGTTTTGATCTTATAATCAGTATTAAAGGCGATTTTTTTAAATGGTGGTTCTTCGGTGTCGGATTCGGATTTAGAGTTTTCATCGGTGGTCATTGCCATGAATTCATTGAATTCAGCAAAGAGTTTTTCTTCGAGGATGGTTCCTTTGATGTAATGGATGATTTTACTACCTTCGTCAAGAAAAACATCGAAATCTTATTCTAAGATTTCGTCGATTACGTCAATACTGAAACATGTGTCATCGTTTGAGTAGGAGTGTTTTGTTGCAAAATCGATGTGAAAGATCATTCATTTAGTTCCAACTCTGAGATTGAGTTGCTTCTGTTTAACTCGAATTACAACATCGACAGTGTGAAAAAAAGGACTTCCTAAGATAAAGGGAACTTTATAGTCTTCTTCCATTTTAATAATAACTAAATCGGCAAGGAAGGTGAATTTTCCAACTTCAATGAGCATATTTTTAGCTATTCTAATAGGATATTGGAAAGATCGGTCGGCTAATCTTACGCTCATTTTAGTAGGTTTGAGAGTTTCGAGAGATAACTTCACGTATAACATGAGATTGATGCTAGCACCAAGGTCGGCTATAACATTACATGAGAAAGATTTGTTGAAGTTACATGGAATGAGAAAACTTCAAGGGTCTCCAAGTTTTGGTGGAACTTTGTTTTGAAGTATGGCGGAACTTTCATCACTTAGGAAAACGGTTGAGATTTGTTCAATTTTGTGTTTGTTATTCATGAGTTCTTTGAGAAATTTGCCATAGTTGGGCATTCCGGCTTAAACATCGACAAGAGGTATATTGATTCAAACGGCTCGAATCATGTCGAGGAATTTTCCATATTGAGCTTCCATTTTCTCTTTTCTGAGGCGTCAAGGATATGGGATTTTTGGTTTGTATGGTTTGGGTACTGGATTTTCTTTGACTGGTTTTAGTGTTTGAGTTTTAGGCTGGGGTGTAGGCTCATCATCTTCATCATCACTATCAAAGATGATAGGAGTTTTAGAATCATTTTGTTGATCATTTGGGTTGATTGGTCGGTCATAGGATTTACCACTTCATGTGAATACGACATTTACCTGCTTATTTCGATCTTGCAGTGGTTTATAAGGTTTGGATGAGCTACATTTTGGGTTAGGTTGAGTGTTACTGGGAAGAGATCTAGGTAGTCGACCAGATTGCTTGTCAGCAAATCTGTCGAATTTAGCTTTGAGATTTTGGATTGATGCTTGATGATTTTTGGTTGTTGTTTCAAGTTTGTTTTTGAGATCCATAAAAGTATATTTGACAAAAGAATTGGCCGAGTGTTGAGCTTTTATGAAATCACTTAGTTGTTTTTGAAGGTCTGGTTTATTATTTGAGTTAGATTGACAGTCGTCTCGGTTGTAATCGTTTCTTTCGCTTGAACGCCAATTATCGCGGTTTGAATCATGGTCGCGGTAATCATTGTAAAAACAAATACGATGGAAGGTTTGCATGAATTTTGCTTCTTCTTCACGGGACATGGGTATGTCATCATCATTAGGGTTTAGTTGTTTTGAACAAGATTGAATTTCTTTATACTGAGCATCCATTTTCATGGTCATGGCATCCATTCGGTCCATAATTTTGTTAGTGTTAGAATTACTACTACCTTTATCGGTGAAAGCAATGGTTTTCTTAAGAGATGGTTTTGTTATTTGGTTTTTAGCCCAGTCAAGCTTGAGTAAGACTTTGTCTTCGAGAAGCTGGTAAGCTTGGTTTGGTATTTTATATAGGAAAATACCACCAGTTGCGGCATTTAGAACTACTTGGGTTATTTCATTAAGGCCATGATAAAAGATTTTAATGATGTTGCCTTTTGATAGATTGCGACCAGGGCAGTTTCTAAGCATTTCCTTCATACGAAGCCAGGCATCGGTTAGAGATTCGTTTTCATGTTGAGAAAAGGCTCGGATTTCTACTAGGAGTCGATCGAAAAGAGCTAGGGGAAATAATCTGCTAATGAAAGCGATTCGAAGTTCATCCCAAGTATCGATAGTTCTTTCGTTGAGTTCATCTAGCCATGTTTTTGCTTCTCTAGTGAGTGGTAGGGGAAACATCATCAGGTGAACAACTTCATTCTCGGTGTCTCTATATTTAAACATATCACATATTCTGAGGAATTCATGAATGTGTTTGTGAGGATCGATTTTGATTCTACCATTGAATTGGTTTCCTTTTACAAGAGTCAAGTGGTTACCTTTGATAGTTTAATGGCAAATTCATTTGTGGTTTCAGGAATGGTGATTACGGAACCGGGAGTTGGAGCGACAACACGGTCGGTAGCCCACATGGGTTCGTCATCCATAGGATTGAGGTTTTGAAGGGTAATGAGAAAGTGACAAAAGTAATTGATGTCGAGAATTGAAGTGTAGAAAACTCTCGGTTGTTGAGGTGGATTGTTTCTTTGTTCGAATAGAACTCCTCTATTTCGTTGATGAAGTCTTCCATTCAGAGTACGTTCAAGTTCAGGTAATGGTTCGACAAGTTCAAAGTTAGAAGCATGTGTATGCATCCAAAGGAGAATTTGTTTGGGTCAGTTTGCTAGAAAACTTTATGGCGATTTTTGAAAGATAGGTAATATTAAAAATTATTTTAAAAGTTTGATTACTGAACAACTTTAAAATCCCTAGTAGCGGCGCCAAAAACTTTGATGTGTTCAAAATCTTTAAATTTATAAGACTGAAATTACCGATTATTAGATGGAAACACACATGTAAAAGTATAACCCACGTATGTAATATAATCTTTTTAGGTAAGAACAGGGATTTGCGTAGTGTTCGAATAATCAGATGAAAAATAAACTTTAACAGATCTAAAATAAACTGAACTGATTTCAATAATGAGAAAGATGACTACTCGGATAATTTTATATAACTCATAAGCAATGGTAATAGTTATGATCTCACACTTAGGACTTTAATTTACAAAAAGGGTTTTCTTGTCAGAAAATGTTTTCATAAATTAACTTGTTTAACTTAAGACTTATATTTATTTAACTCGATCAAATGTGTCACTCAGATAATCCAGTTACTATTATATCAAATCTATTTTGTTTATCAAATAACGTAGGTGGATTTCTCGTCACAAATGATAAAGATCAAAGACAAATCATTAAAACTATATTGATCACAATGGGTCTTTCTACCTATACCAGTGTAAGTATATAATCAAAGTTGATAAGATTGGACATGATAGGATTTTGTACTATGGGTTCATTGATTCTATCATCTTCTACCGATAGCCTTCATCTTAAACATTAACTTGTAATGACGGTGACCCATTGAGATCTTGTACTATGGGTTCATTGATCCTATCATCTTCTACCGAAGGAGATGACTTGGGCTCGAGAAAGCTCTCATCAAAGGTAAATGATGTGTTTCAAAAGCTTTAAATTTATAAGACTAAAATTACCGGTTATTAGATGGAAACACACGGGTAAAAGTATAACCCACATATGTAAGTAATAAACTTTTAGGTAAGAAACATGTCACCCAAATGAATATACGTAGTGTTTGAATAATCATCTGAAAAATAAACTTTAACGAGATATAAAAATAAACTGAACTGATTTTCAATAAAGAAAAAGATGACACGTCGAAATAAATTTCATATAAACTCTAACAACCATGGTAAAAGTTTTCGTCTCAAACTTATGATTTTAATTTTAATAAAAAGGTTTTTCTCGTCAGAAAATGTGAGTTTCACAAATAACCTTTTTAACTTAAGACATATATTTATGTTAACACGATCAAATTTCCACTTTCAAATTAATCCAGTTACTATTATATCAAATCTATTTTGTTTATCAAATAACGTAGGTGGATTTCTCATCACAAACGATAAAGATCAAAGACAAATCATTAAAACTATATAGATCATAACGGGTCTTTCGACCTATACTAGTGTGAGTATATAATCAAAGTTGATAAGATTGGATATGATAGGATTTTAACATAAGCTTAAGATTAACAAGATCATAATTATACCAAACGCTTATTCATTATATTATTTTCACCGAGTAGTCATGAGAGATTTAGCCAGTCATGGCTATGAAGTTCATACAAAATTAAGTAGATAAACAAGAAACATACTATGTTTGGGATAAGAATATGGATCAAAATTCTACCCGTAACAAGTATAGAATTGTAGTACAACCTTTATTCTACTAAATATTATGATGTTCTTCTTCGTTCTTCGTGGTTTAATCTTTAAGAAGTTTTGAAGATAGATTTATTGGTGTGATAGATGAGAGGATTATGAGATGGATTTCATTAAGAGATGAATCATTTGGCTTGAAATTCGTCCTCTATTTATAGGCTGAGTAGGGGTCAAAGTGCGGTGCACAAAGATATTTATGCGCATACTTTGGTTAAGTCGGTGGAAAATTCATTAATTCTGCTTGGATGTGCGGCGCACGCTTGGAAATGTTCAGCGTGCTTGGCGAGTTAATGCAGACTTCATTTAATTATCTTTATATCTTTGACTCGATAAGAAGTGCGGCGCACAAAGGATTTATGCGGCGTACTTTAGGTCTTTTCCAGCTTTGGTCCTTTCTTTTCTTTTATCATGCTTTCAGATAATTATAAACACTTTAACTTTGTTCTTTTTGAGCTCGGGATGACATCAAGTGAACCTGCACATAATTCATGCTATTTAGTATCGAAAGTTCACGAGAAATGATAAAATATATAAAAATAACACCGCCGAAACCATTTATAATTAAGGAGTTATCAGTAACATTGAGAGATTCCTCAACGCTCATTGTTTCCTTATTAAGCATTATGTATGCTTCACTAGTTTGAGAGTATCCTAAAAACACACCTTCATACGACTTTGTGTCGAACTTGGTGAGAGTATCCTAAAACGCATCTAGGATTCCCCTAGATGCCAACCGCGGATCAAGCCCCAAAAGGGAGTCAGATAGCTTCTTTTTAGCTTGTTGGTTTGTTGTGGTACTATTCCTTCTTGTCTTATATCATTTCAAAAATGAAATAAGAACAAGGGGAAGAAGAGAAAAAGTATCACTTTTATCAAATGGGTTTTTTCTTTTAGCTTATTTCATTTTTGGCTTATTCCAAAATCTTATTGTATAGCTTATTTTATTTCTTATTCATTTTCAGGCTTATTGGATTTGCTTATTTGGATGTTTGGGCTTTGGTTTGGTTTTAGCCTAACAGCCGAACCCACAAGGGTGTTAGTTTGCTTGTTTTCGGCCCAACTTAAATGGTTGCGGCTTATTTTGTTTAGCTTATTCGCGTTCCGGCTTATTTTGGTACTTATTTTCGCGGTTTATTTTAATGTCTATTTGGTTTTGAGCTTTCATTAAACTATTGGACTTATTTTATTGATTTTGGGCGTATATACGTTTCGGCCCAATAAGGAAATTAGCCTCGGCTTATTTGCCTTATTGCCTTATTGGCCATAAACTATTTTGTGCTTATTTTTTTAGCTTATTCGAATACTAAAAGGATTCCGGGCTCATAAACTTATTTCTAACTTATTTTGATATTTTTGAGTTTATTGGGCTCACGGCCCAATAAGGAAATAAGCTTCGGCTTATTCACTCGACTAATTACTTTTTACTTATATTTCTAATCGTAATTCTAGCTTAATCTTATATCAAAATACTAAATTAATGTACTATTTTTTTAATGGGCCTATTATTGGGCTTATTCTATTTTTGGAGTGTTTATTGGGCTTGTGCACAACTATCGGTCCAACAAGGCCCAATGACCTTTTGTATTAATTTTGACTTATTATTTTGCTTATTTTGGCAAATAAAGAGTTTATTAACTTATTCAAATACTTATCGAATTATTCTTGGACTTGGTTACTTGTAAAATACTCATATGGGCTTATTGGGCCGGGAAGCCGAACAATGACTAATTAACACTATTTATACTTATATACTATCAGACTAACTATAAAACACTTAATGGGCCATAAGGCCCAATAACAAATAAATTACTTTTGAAACACAACGGACATTGATTTAACAATTTGATTAACTAGTGGACTCAATTTAAATTTAATGTGTATAAAAAGCACTTAATATCTACATTCGGACTAGTAATAGTTTGGGCCCAATAAGTGAAAATTTGTAAATAGAAATGCTTAAATCGGAGTTTGATCAACTTATATTCATATAAGCTTAAAAAGGTTAAATGGTCATTTGAAAAGTGTGTTTTGGCGAAACAACGCATGGACCTTGGATTTTTGACATAAGTTGTCGGAAAACTAAAGAATTGGGAAAATTGGTTTGAAAATGAGGTTTAAAAGCCTTGAAAAACTCTTACAAGCGAACGGGTCATGCCGAAATTTTATAAAATGATAAATACTTAGAAAATATCTTGGAAAAACTTATTTTCATAAATAATAACTAAATAATAATTTACTAATCATTAAATAATAAGATTTAATAAACATTATACTAAACTACAATTTACAACTAAGAATTCTATTTATAATCGTAACCCGAACTAATTTCTAAAATCTCGACAAGAAGACCAAATAATAAAAATATTATTATTTTAATACTCGACTAAATGATGAAAAACATAATTTTTATATAAAAATCTCTAACACTCATTCTATAAACCAAAAACATCGTAGTACCTATATAAAAGTTGTTTATCAAACTAAGTTAGGTTAATGGGTTAAATTACTAAAACATGTTTGATTCTTTAATTTTATCAAATCCTAATCCTTTATTCTCAATTTCTTAAATTATCTATTTATAATACTATTTCTACTTCTTAAATGCTAATCTATTTTAGTTTTATGATTCTTAAATTATCTATTAAGTTATTTTTTTTTACTTCTTAAATTCTGATCTATCTTAATCCTTAGATATTATGATTCTTAATTTCCTAATAATTCCCTCTTAAAATCCTCAATTTCCTAAACACTCATTTTAGTGTGCATTTTCGTATTTATCCGATAAATCTCTCATATATCATATCGTTACTCTTCCTTGACCAGTTCTCTTCGAATTCACTTTTAAATTCTTAGTATTTTATCCAGTCTCGAAACTCAAAAATCTTTCTTGAATAATACTTTTAACGTATTTTGACCTAAGTTCATCGAGTTAAAATACTTAATAAAATCTTTTATAACAACTACACGAAAACATTTTATAAACTCAAAAGCAAACGCTTGTACAATAGGTTATCTTTGTAAAACATGTTACTAGGTAAAACTTATTAAATAGGTCGTGGCCAGGTACCGTTGCGCGTTTAGCTAGAGATCATCTACTTTTATCTACCATTATCTTATTTGAGGTGAGGTCTCATAGCCTTACTTTTAAACTCTTTTCTATTAGAGGAAAATGATACTCAAAACCTTTTTAAACTACTTTTACATACTGTGCAAAATACCTTTTAAATTCTTTTTGGACAATGTTATGTGCCTATGTTTGCATGTATGAATGCCATGTGAACACTTTATAAATTCTACTTGAATGCTATTTTAATGGTATGAAATCTATTTATGCGAAGTTCCACTGAGAATTTCTGTATCACACTATTTAGCTGATTGTTTAGCTCCAGCTAGTAGGCGATAGGTTTGGAGAACTATAAGCGTGCGGGTTGTTTTGATATGTTGATTTGGGTTGGGTTACCCTAGTATGATATGGTGGTATGTTGATATGTTGGTATGTTGAATATTTAAATATTGTTATGTGCATTTTGCTTTCATATTGCACAAATGTCTACTCTTATATTCTGGCACAGTAACTGGGTGTCCACTCTTATACGAGCTCACCAACGTAATGTTGACCCTTTCGAGTATCATTTTTAGGTGATCAGTTTCATATATTTAAGGTAATGTAGTACAAGATTTATAATGACCACGATACTTTTCCTAAGGACACAAGTGTATTTCAATGTTAAAATTGTATTCGATGTAACCATGTAAACTAAATTTTCAATATTAAATTTTGGTGTAATATTATATCTTGTGCGATGTAAATCATTATGTCGCATCTCATGTTTCCGCTTCTAGCGGGGTGTGACAGATTGGTATCCAGAGCCAAAGTTATAAAAAATGCCCGTTTTTCTAAAATAAAAATACAACTATAACCAACTAAAGTTTTCGTAAAAAACATTGAACATGACGAAAGTTAACTAGCCCGAGCATTTCATAAGTTTTTCCTAAATTATGCATAGCCTGATCAACTATACAGAATTTACAAAGGATCGCGAAATGATGGGGGTAGTTTCCTCAAGTTATGTTAGAGAGGGGAGGGATATGAAATTCTAAGATCACCTGAAAAATGCCTTGACCGCGAACGTGCATATCACATATATGTACCTTTACTCTAGACTCTTACATATATGGTTCACCATGGCTGCTAATGCGTAAATCATTATCGATTGGCTATTGACTTATATGATTACCTTAGTTGCATTACTTGTTACCTTAAATGCTTGCCCTATTCCTATTTCTTGGTCGTCATTGCCCATACTTGCCTTGCTAGCTTTACATGTGGCCTTACTACATGTTATCTCCATCACTTATACTTGACTGACATGCTTGCTTTGCAATGCCTTATATGTCGCCATGCATACTCATATATACTTTGCTACTGCTTATTCCTATATACAAGCAGACCTATACTATTAATTTCTATTTTGAATACTATACTAAACATTATTTCAGATACGTCCCAACATTGAGTTGTCAGACGGCCAACGTTAAATTCATTATTTTGTATATATTATTTTGGTTATACTATTTGGGATACACTATTTTGAAATACTTTCTTTATATACTAATTTAGGTAGACAACTACTCAGTTGTTGCACTATTCTAATACGTCATAGTTCTCACATGCCCTATCTCCCCCACACTACTCACTTCATTAGGAAATCTGAATACACCGCATTATAAGCCGATGAGTAGGATTATATCCTTATTCGCACTAGGAACAATCCCCAGATTAGCATAATCGCAATTAGTGGACTTGTCATATAGTTAGGACCTTGGAGACTACAAATAGGATAACAGGAGTCATGTGAAAGTGATAACCTTAGAGTTTAGTTCTTCACGACAGCCATAGTAACAGTACCCGCCCTAGTGTTCGTGTTCTGGAGATGGTACCAATATGGATGACCTAAAGTCTTTCTGTCAAAATTTCTATACAATTGAAACGTTTTCTTACAAACCTTACAAAGTATAAAAATTTAAGATTTTCTATGGTTGATGGTTTTAAACATAAATCATTTTGAACACATGTCCAAACGTTAATTTTCCTTGAAAGTCAAATCAAGACCACATATGAAAAATCGCTTGGTCGATACACAAATTTTTACTGACATCTTTTCACGTGACTATAATCAACAAAAATTTCAAACAATGTGGCTCCAAACTACATTTACAATCAAAATTTTATAATGGTTTACTTAAATAAACTTTGTTAACAATTTTAAAACCATGCCTCCGAGAAGGGATACACACTATACCTACACAGTATTCAGCCAATAGGAACAAACCGAACACTCTGATTATCAATAAAAAAATTCAAACGCTCCAAATCATTGACACTAGATTATGCCATTAGGAAACTTCGACTTATAGATCATCATCTTTAACTCCTCATACGCCCGACTACACATTCCTCCTTGATGTTTTCACATCATGAGCTATCTTCTAAAATCCTTTTTATTCAACTATGAGGTCATTAGCAATGATCTTCCTCATTGTACACTCTCTACATGGTCTTACCCTTATTTTTGGTATACGACGTCAACAACAACGCTTACTTTTGCTAGACAATAAGGAAGCCATTGTCGTGACCCCCTGTTAACCTCACTCCCGCTACTCGATTTAATATGAGGAACCTCTTACAAAAACATGTACATAGACTCTTGTGATATATACAGATAAGACACTGCGCACCATACAAATATCATCCCCATAATTTTAGTTCGAGACTACGACTACCAACCGCATACTACGAATTTGATATTTCTTCGCATTTCCTTCAATTGCCTTGAAACAAATTTCCTCACGTAAGGAAGCCTTCATTCCTACTTCTTCAATCTTAGTTTATGACGATCGTTCCTCTATTTGGAGATGCAACACTAATAACCCTTCTATTCCATGTAGTTCTTACGTCGATATTTGGTCAACGATTCCCTTCTTCAATGATTTCTTCAGTAACAAATCGTACCTGAATCCTATAGCCTTTACTAATTTCACTCTAAGCGACTCACTTACCTCAACTGTACCCCCTAACCTTCTTTGCTAATTTGATCAATTTAAGACCTAGATACCCTTTTGATTGTTTTGAGCGAAATTGAGCAGACTTTTCAAAAGTGTTAAGTTGTAATAACAACTTGGTGCTTAGCTTAATTTCATGACAATTCTTGTATGATTGAGTTGTGGAGTTAAGTTCGGTTTAAAGTTGTTACCTAGCTTAAGGTTTATGATAATTTTTCCCAAGGACGGACTAGCTTACCCTCGCCTATATAGCCGCTTCATAATTACTTTAGACTGATACACCTTTCTACTTAGTAGGATAAACTTGAATAGAGATGCCATGATTTCAACTTTTAGTAGTATTTGACCATGTCACATAAGCTATGCTTACAACACTGAGTTTTTATTTGACACCTAATTCCCTTGTGATGAAATTGACCTCCATGGAATTCTAAGTACAAATGTTAGCCTTTTACAATAAGAAGAGATAAGTGTCACCTAATATAATGGACTAGGTCGTCACACTGAACTAGCAGCTTTGTTAGCGAAATTGTTCACCTTAACTAATGAACGCCCTTTGGATTTTTGGTAGGTAGCATATGATGAACCCTAAGTGAAACGTAGCCGATGATTGACTAGTTATTCACCCTATAGGAAATCAGTTTGATGATTGATCTCACGATTTTGGAAGAGACCAACGACATGAAACATCAGATAACCTATAACGACTCTTGGATAAAATAATCGTTAACCTTAGAAAACATCCAAGTCAACAAATGGACTAAGACTATGCTAGGAAAGACTAGTAGAAAATAGACATCGTACCTAGTGCCTTTACCTTCCACCTTTCATCACTCCGTTCGGTAATTGGAACTGAATTTTAAGACGAAATTCTTTTAAGGGGGTAAGACTGTGATAATTGGATATTTTTCCTAGGTTATAGTCTTAAATTACTATGACTATATATCTACATATTCCTATATATTCAAATTTCTACAAGAAAACTCACGGCTGACTTTTGTTGACTTATTTTACGCTAAACAGTTACGGTTTAACCGACTATCAAATATCAAATATTATTATTATTTACTCACATTTGAGTGAAATTTCTATTTTATAAACGAGTACGGTCGCATATAATCACTTTACGGGAAACCTTCTCGCGCATAGCGAAAAACTGCACAAAACGCGTATGAGTACGACAAAAAGTCAAAACTAGTCTAAAATCTCACTAATAAATAAAATAAACTTATTTTAAGTTTATAAATAATAATTTCATAAAATGGTTTCATAAAACGTGAAGATTTGAAGTCACGCCTAGAAATAACGGAAAACGAGAAAACAATGAAAGTCCGCACTAAATCTAAACCAAATTAACCATAAAACTTATAGTGTGAATATTCAAAGTTTACGTAAACAAAATTTTACATTCAATAAAAATACAAGAAACTTTCAGGTCACATTTCATATCACGAGTTTTGATCGTTTGGTAACCCGACAAGAGCTAAAACGCATCTAAGATTCCCCTAGATGCGAACCACGGTTAGAGCCCTACAAGGGAGCAAGATGGCTTCTTTTTAGCTTTTTCGTTTGTCGTGGTACTAGTGCTTCTTGTCTTATATCATTTCAAATCTCACACATACATGCATTTCCAAAATACCAAAACAAGAAAAACATTCTCTTCCCCTCTTCTCTTCTTGGTAATGTTCGAACACCACCACCTCCATAAATCTATAATTTATCAATCTTCAAAGAAGAACAAGGTAGCAAGATCATGAGGGTTGATATTCTAGTAGCCGGGGTATATTAAAAACAACATTTAGGTTGTTATTCGAGTCCAAAACTTCATTCAAAACCTTCTTTTTGTAAGTCTTCAAAATCTTATAATACTTGTACTTTTACTATCCTTATAATGATCAAAACATAGATGTACAATGCGTTTGTGAATTTTGTGACTTGAAAAACTAAGAAAAACCCTAAAAGGGATGCGTTTGGTTCGAAATAAGAACAAGGGAAAGAAGAGAAAAAGTATCACTTTTATAAAATGGTTCTAATGGTAAAATAATATTTAATGTCAAAAGTTCTTATTTTTGGTTTTGTCTTTTAGATTATTTTAATTTCGGCTTATTCCAAAAGCTTATTGTATAGCTTATTTCATTTCTTAATCATTTTCGGGCTTATTGGATTTGCTTATTTGGATGTTTGGGCTTTAATTTGGTTTCGGCCCAACAATCGAACCCACAAGGGTGTTGGTTTGCTTGTTTTTGGCCAATCTTAAATGGTTGCAGCTTATTTCATTTAGCTTATTCGGGTTCTGGCTTATTTTGGTACTTATTTTCGTGGTTTATTTTAATGTCTATTTGGTTTTGAGCTTTCGTTAAATTATTGGACTTATTTTATTGATTTTGGGCTTATATACGTTTCGGCCCAATAAGGAAATTAGCCTCGGCTTATTTGCCTTATTGGCCATATACTATTTTGTGCTTATTTTCTTAGCTTATTCGAATACTAAAAGGATTCCGAGCTCATAAACTTATTTCTAACTTATTTTGATATTTTTGAGCTTATTGGGCTCACGGCCCAATAAGGAAATAAGCTTTGGCTTATTCACTCGACTTATTATTTTCGACTTATATTTCTAATCGCAATTCTAGCTTAATCTTATATCAAAATACTAAATTAATGTACTATTTTCTTAAGGGGCCTATTATTGGGCTTATTTTATTTTTAGAGTGTTTATTAGGCTTGTGCACAACTATCGGTCCAACAAGGCCCAATGACCTCTTGTATTAATTTCGACTTATTATTTTAGCTTATTTTGGCAAATAAAGAGTTTATTAACTTATTCAAATACTTATCGAACTATTCTTGGACTTGGTTACTTGTAAAATACTCATATGGGCTTATTGGGCTGAGAAGCCCAATAAGGACTAATTAACACTATTTATTCTTATAAACTATCGGACTAACTATAAAATACTTAATGGGCCATAAGGCCAATAACAAATAAATTACTTTTGAAAAACAACGGATATTGATTTAACAATTTGATTAACTTGTGGACTCAATTTAAATTTAATGTGTATAAAATGCACTTAATATCTACATTCAGACTAGTAATGGGCTTTTAGGCCCAATAAGTGAAAATTTGTAAATAGAAATGCTTAAATCGGATTTCGATCAACTTATATTCATATAAGCTTAAATGGTTAAACGGTCATTTGAAAAGTGTGTTTTGGCGAAACAACGCATGGACGTGGATTTTGGCATTTTTTCGGAAAACTATTGAATTTGGAAAAGTAGTTGAAAATGAGGTCTAAAAGCCTTGAAAAACTCTTACAAGAGAATAGGTCATGCCGAAATTTTATAAAATGATAAATACTTAGAGAATATCTTGGAAAAACTTATTTTCCTAAATAATATTTAAATAATAATTTACTAATCATTAAATAATAATAAGATTTAATAAACGTTATACTAAAATACAATTTGCAACTAAGAATTCTATTTATAATCGTAACCTGGACTAATTTCTAAAATCTTGACAAGAAGACGAAATAATAAAAATATTATTATTTTAGTACTCGACTAAATGACAAAAAACATAATTTTTATATAAAAATCTCTAACACTCATTCTATAAACCAAAAACATCGTAGCACCAATATAAAAGTTGTTTATCAAACCAAGTTGGGTTAGTGGGTTTAATTACTAAAACATGTTCCATTTTTTAATTTTATCAAATCCTAATCCTTGATTCTCAATTTCTTAAATTATCTATTTATAATACTATTTCAACTTCTTAAACCCTAATCTATTTTAGTTCTATGATTATTAAATTTTCTATTATGTTATTTTCCTTACTTCTTAAATTATGTTCTATCTTAATCCTTAGATTTCATGATTCTTAATTTTCTAATAATTCCTTCTTAAAATCCTCAATTTCCTAAACACTCATTTTCGTGTGCGTTTTCGTATTTATCCGATAAATCTCTCGTCTATCATATCGTTACTCTTCTTTGACTAGTTCTCTTCGAATTCACTTTTAAATTCTTATTATTTTATCCAGTCTGGAAACTCAAAAATCTTTCTTGAATAATACTTTTAACGCACTTGGACCTAAGTTCATTGAGTTAAAATACTTAATAAAATCTTTTATAACAATTACACGAAAGCATTTTATAAACTCAAATGCAAACGCTTGTACAATAGGTTATCTTTGTAAAACATGTTACTAAGTAAAACTTATTAAATAGGTCGTGGCCGGGTACCGTTGCGCGTTTAGCTAGAGATCATCTACTTTTATCTAGCATCATCTTATTTGAGGTGAGTTCTCGTAGGCCCATTTTTAAACTCTTTTCCATTGAGGGAAAATGATACTCAAAATGTTTTTAAACTACTTTTACATACTCTGCAAAAAACCTTTTAAATTCTTTTTGGACAATGTTATGTGCCTATGTTTGCATGTATGAATGCCATGTGAACACTTTGTAAATTCTACTTGAATGCTATTTGAATGGTATGAAATCTATTTATGCGAAGTTCCATCGGGAAATTCTGCATCACATTATTTAGCCGACTATTTAGCTCCAGCTGGTAGGCGATAGGTTCGGAGGACTATGAGCACGCGGGTTGTTTTGATATGTCGATTTAGGTTGGGTTACCCTGGTATGATATGATGATATGTTGATATGTTGGTATGTTGAATATTTAAATACTTTTATGTGCATTCTGCTTTCATATTGCACAACTGTCCACTCTTATATTCTGGCACAACAACTGGGTTTTACTCCTAAAACCTGCGAGCTCATCAACGTAATGTTGACCCTTTCGAGTATCATTTTTAGGTGATCAGTTTCATATATTTAAGGTAATGGAGTACAAGATTTATAATGACCGCGATACTTTTCCCAAGGACACAAGTGTATTTCAAAGTTAAAACTGTATTCGATGTAACCGTGTAAACTAAATTTTCAATATTAAATTTTAGTGTAATTTTATATCTTGTACGATGTAAATCATTATGTCACATCTCGTGTTTCCGCTTCTAGTGGGGTGTGACAGATTGGTATCCAGAGCCAAGGTTATAGAGAATGCCCGTTTTTCTGAAATAAAAACGCAACTATAACCAACTAAAGTTTTCGTAAAAACTTTAAACATGACGGAAGTTAACTAGCCCGAGCATTTCATAAGTTTTTCCTAAATTATGCATAGCCTGATCAACTATGCCGAATTTTTGAAGGATCGCGAAATGATAGGGGTAGTTTCCTCCAGTTATGTTAGAGAGGGGTGGGATATGAAATTCTAAGATCACCAAAAAAATGCCTTGACCATGAACGTGCATATCATATATATGTACCTTCATATTAGACTCTTATATATATGGTTTACCATAACTGCTAATGCATGAATCATTATTGATTGGCTATTGACTTATATGATTGCCTTAGTTGCATTACTTGTTGCCTTAAATGCTTGCCCTATTACTATTTCTTGGTCGTCATTTCCCATACTTGCCTTGCAAGCTTTACATGTGGCCTTACTACTATGTTATCTCCATCGCTTATACTTGGCTGACATGCTTGCTTTGCAATGCCCTATATGTCACCATGCATACTCATATATACTTTGCTACTGCTTACTCCTATATACAAGCAGACCTATACTATTATTTTCTATTTTGAATACTAATACTAAACATTATTTCAGATACGTCCCAACCTTAAGTTGTCAGACGACCAACGTTAAATACATTATTTTGGTTATACTATTTAGGATACACTATTTTGAAAGCGCTATTTTGAAATACTTTCTTTATATACTAATTTGGGTACACAACTACGCAGTTGTTGCCCTATTCTATTACGTCATGGTTATCACATTCCCTGTCTCCCCCACACTACTCACTTCATTAGAAAGTCTGAATACACCGCATTATAAGCCGATGAGTAGGATTATATCCTTAGTCGCACTAAGAACAACCCTAGATCAGCGTAATCGCAATTAGTGGACTTGTCATAGAGTTAGGACCTTGGAGACTACAAATAGGATAATAGGAGTCATGTGAAAGTGATAACCTTAGAGTTGAGTTCTTCACGGCAACCGTAGTAACAGTACCCGCCCTAGTGTTCGTGTTACGGAGATGGTACCAATATGAATGACCCAAAGTCTTTCGGTCAAAATTTCTATACAATTGAAACCTTTTCTTACAAACCTTACGAAGTACAAAAATTTAAGATTTTCTATGGTTGATGGTTTTAAACATAAATCATTTTGAACACACGTCCAAACGTCAATTTTCCTTGAAAAAACAAATCCATACCACATATGAAAAATCGCTTGGTCGATACATAAAATTTTACTGACATCTTTTCACGTGACTATAATCAACAAAAACTTCAAACAATGTGGCTCCAAACTACATTTACGATCAAAATTTTATAATGGTTTACTTAAATAAACATCGTTAACAATTTTAAACCGTGCCTCTGAAAAGGGACACGTACTATACCTACGCAGTATTCGGCCAATAGGAACAAACCGAGCACCTCTGATTATCAATTAAAAATTTTGAATGCTCCAAATCATTGACACCAGATTCTGCCCTTAGGAAACTTCGGCTTATAGGTCATCATCTCCAACTCCTCATACGCCCGTCTACACATTCCTCCTTGATGTTTTTACATTATGGGCTATCATCTGAAATCCTTTTTATTCAACTATGAGGTCATTAGCAATGATCATCCTCATTGTACACTCTCTACATGCTCTTACCCTTATTTTCGGTATACGACGTCAACAACAACGCTTACTTTTCCTAGATGATAAGGATGCCATTATCGCGACCCCCTGTTAACCTCACTCTCGCTACTCGGCTTAATATGAGGGCCCTCTAACAAAAACATGTACATACACTCTTGTGATATATACAGATAAGACACTGCGTACCATACAAATATCGTCCCCATAATTTTAGTTCGAGACTACGACTACCAACCCCATACTATGAATTTGATATTTCTTCGCATTTCTTTCAATTGCCTTAAAACAAATTTCCTCACGTTAGGAAGCCTTCATTCCTACTTCTTCAATCTTAGTTTACGACGATCGTTCCTCTATTCGGAGATGCAACACTAATAACCCTTTTATTCCATGTAGTTTTTACCTCAATATTTAGTCAATAATTCCCTTCTTCAATGATTTCTTCAATAATAAATCGTACCTAAATCCTATAGCCTTTACCAATTTCACTCTGAACAACTCACTTACCTCAACTGTACCCCCTAACCTTCTTCGCTAATTTCATCAATTTAAGACGTAGATACCTGTTTGATTGTTTTGAGCGAACCCAGAATTGAACAGACTTTTCAAAAGCGTTAAGTTGTAATAACAACTTGGTGCTTAGCTTAATTTCATGACAGTTCTTGTTTTATTGAGTTGTGGAGTTAAGTTAGGTTTAAAGTTGTTATCTAGCTTAAGGTTTATGATAATTTTTCCCAAGGATAAACTAGCTTACCCTCGCCTATATAGCTGCTTCATAATTACTTTAGACTGATACACCTTTCCACTTAGTAGGATAAACTTGAATAGAGACGCCATGATTTCAACTTTTAGTAGTATTTGACCATGTTACATAAGCTATGCCCACAACACTGAGTTTTGATTTGACACCTAATTCCCTCATCATGAAATTGACCTCCATGGAATTTTGAGTACAAACGTTAGTCTTTTACAATAAGAAGAGATAAGAATCACCTAATATAATGGACTAGGTCATCACACTGAACTAGCAGATTTGATAGCAAAATTTTTCACCATGACCAACGAACGCCCTCTGGATTTTTTGGTAGTTAGCATATGATGAACCCTAAGTGAAACGTAGCCGATGATTGACTAGTTATTTACCCTATAGGAAATCAGTTTGATGATTGATCTCATGATTTTGGAAGAGACCAATGACACGAAACATCAGATTACCTATAACAACTCCTGGATAAAACAGTAGTTAACTTTCGAAAACATCCAAGTCAACAATCGAACTAAGACTATGCTAGGAAAGACTAGTAGGAACTAGACATCGTTCCTAGTGCCTTTACCTTACACCTTTTATCACTCCGTTAGGTAATTCGAACTAAATTTCAGGACGAAATTCTTTTAAGGGGCTAAGACTGTGATAACCGGAGATTTTTCCTAGGTTATAGTATCTCAAAATACTATGACTATATATCTACATATTCCTATCTATTTAAATTTCTACTAGAAAACTCACGGCTGACTTTTGTTGACTTATTTTATGCTAAACAGTTACGGTTTAACCGACTGTCAAATATCGAATATTACTATTATCTACTCACTTTTGAGTTAAATTTCTAGTTTTGAAACGACTACGGTCGCATATAATCACTTTACGGGAAACCTTCTCGCACACAGCGAAAAACTGCACAAAATGCGTACTGGCACGACAAAAAGTCAAAACTTGTCTAAAATGTCACTAATAAATAAAATAAACTTATTTTAAGTTTATAACTAATAATTTTATAAAACGGTTTCATAAAACGCGAAGATTTCAAGTCACGCCTAGAAACAACGGAAAACGAGAAAATAATGAAAGTCTGCACTAAATCTAAACCAAATTAACCATAAAACCTATAGTGTGAATATTCAAAGTTTAAGTAACCTAAATTTTACATTCAATAAAAATACAAGAAACTTTCGGGTCACATTTTATATCACGAGATTTGATCGTTTGGTAACCCGACAATAGCTAAAACGCATCTAAGATTCCCCTAGATGCCAACCGCGGTTCAAGCCCCATAAGGGAGCAAGATGGCTTCTTTTTAGCTTTTTGGTTTGTTGTGGTACTAGTCCTTCTTATCTTATATCATTTCAAATCTCACACATACATGCATTTCCAAAATACCAAAACAAGAAAATCACTCTCTTCTCTTCTTGGTCACGTTCGAACACCACCACTTCCATAAATCCATAATTTTTCAATCTACCAACAAGAACAAGGTAGCAAGATCATAAGGGTTGATATTCTAATAGCTAGGGTATATTAAAAACAACGTTTGGGTTGTTATTCGAGTCTGAATATTCATTCAAAACCCTCTTTTTGTAAGACTTCAAAATCTTATAATACTTGTACTTTTACTATCCTTATAATGATCAAAACATAGATGTACAATGCGTTTGTGAATTTTGTGACTTGAAAAACTAAGAAAAACCCTAAAAGGGTTGCGTTTGGTTTTAAATAAGAACAAGGGAAAGAAGAGAAAAAGTATCGCTTTTATAAAATGGTTCTAATGGCAAAATAACATTTAATGTTGAAAGTTCTTATTTTTGGTTTTGGCTTGTTAATAAGCTCTTTTGTGGGCTTATTCGTGGGCTTATTGGGTCACGACCCAAATAAGGAAACCACAAGGGTTTTGTCTTTTAGCATATTTCATTTTTGGCTTATTCTTAAAGCTTATTGTATAGCTTATTTCATTTCTTATTCATTTTCAGGCTTATTGGATTTGCTTATTTCGATGTTTGGACTTTAGTTTGGTTTCGGCCCAATAACCGAACCTACAAGGGTGTTGGTTTGCTTGTTTTCATACCAACTTAAATGGTTACGGCTTATTTGGTTTAGCTTATTCGAGTTTTGGCTTATTTTGGTACTTATTTTCATGGTTTATTTTAATGTCTATTTGGTTTTGAGCTTTCGTTAAAATACTAGACTTATTTTATTGATTTTGGGCTTATATACGTTTCGGCCCAATAAGGAAATTAACCTCGGCTTATTTTCTTTATTGGCCATAAACTATTTTGTGCTTATTTTCTTAGCTTATTCGAATACTAAAAGGATTCCGAGCTCATAAACGTATTTCTAACTTATTTTGATATTTTTGAGCTTATTGGGCTCACAGTCCAATAAGGAAATAAGCTTCGGCTTATTCACTCGACTTATTATTTTTGACTTATATTTCTAATCGCAAATCTAGCTTAATCTTATATCAAAATACTAAATTAATGTACTATTCTCTTAATGGGCCTATTATAGGGTTTATTCTATTTTTAGAATGTTTATTGGGCTTGTGCACAACTATCGGTCCAACAAGACCAAATGACCTCTTGTATTAATTTCGACTTATTATTTTAGCTTATTTTGGCAAGTAAAGAGTTTATTAACTTATTCAAATACTTATTGAACTATTCTTGGACTTGGTTACTTATAAAATACTCATATGGGCTAATTGGGCCGAGAAGCCCAATAAGTACTAATTAACACTATTTATTCTTATATACTATCAGACTAACTATAAAACACTTAATGTGCCATAAGCCCAATAACAAATAAATTACATTTGAAACACAACGGACATTGATTTAACAATTTGATTAACTTGTGGACTCAATTTAAATTTAATGTGTTTTTGAG
This sequence comes from Tanacetum coccineum, assembly GCA_026074375.1. Lineage (NCBI taxonomy): Eukaryota > Viridiplantae > Streptophyta > Magnoliopsida > Asterales > Asteraceae > Tanacetum > Tanacetum coccineum. The sequence goes on from BQNB010027853.1 coordinate 23,196, forward strand.
CCTCATGTGTCGTTGTATAGGTGTTATTTATAATTATCAGGTTTTACATTTATATTTAGCCGACTAACCTAAAGACAACACTTTAACGGGCAGAATACACGGTCAAGATGTAGCTTCGCGGTAAGTAGGGTGTCGAACACTAAGAGTGAGAGTTAACCTAATATTCTATCAGTATTTTTTTCTATCTAGATTAGTCTAATTACTGGTTAAACCTATGCTATACATATTTACTAGAGGTAAAAGGGGGGTTTTCAGCCTGAGAGACTGGCATAGGTTTATGGTGACAAATATCAATTCTAAGCACAATACACACTAAAGCAAATAAACACAAGACAAAAGAGAGGAACGAGCCAAATAATAAAAAACTATATTAACCATGTTAAATCTGATTAAATGTTGGTTTGATTAATTAGTGCAATGGCTGCTTATCTCGAGGCGGCATATCATTCTTAAGACTTAGGAGGTACTTCTTCCTAAGGCCTAGACACGAACAATCCTGTCACGATTAATGCATTCGCATAAAGCATCCTATAGTTTAATTATAATCTACCATAGGGAATTAAAGTAGTGGTGATCCTGTTAATACCCTAGCCCATCAGAACATTACCTACTTATTGCTTGATGTTGTTTTTTACACCTGTAGTCCACCACCAAAATTAATACCAATTAATAAATGAACAATACTGGTTGAAAAATTATCGGGTCACCTGCCGGTCAACTAAGCTCATAATTAAAGGGTAATAATAAGGTTTCATTTGTGATCCTATTGGTTTGGGCATATAGAACACAACATGGAGAGCTATCCCGGCATCTAGGTTATTGGTTAGGTCTCCCTAGACCCAGTTGAATGATAGGTCGCATGTACAAGCACATAAACACGTATAAGGCGATAAACATACTTAAAAAACAACGATAAATTAAGCAAACACGGATTAAAACAAACCAAACATTATAATCATCATTAACATGGCTAATACCAGAGGGTATTAGCCCACAATCATTGTCATTATTACAAACATGATCAAACAATTAAAAATCAAATGATTAAGAAAGTAAGAATTACACGATGTCTTATATAGAATTAGGAGTAGTGCTCAACCTTGGTTGCTCTTCTTGGCTTGAGAAATTCAACTTTAGTTGTATACTATACAGAGAATGTGATATTGCACACTAAAACTAGTTTTTGAGTCTTGTATTTATAATGTCTGAAATACGCCTGGATACGTCGTATGGGGATAAGTAGATATGGCGTATAGGGGTTAAATTCCTTGGAGTCCGCGATAAGATCAAATCAATTAAGATAATTACCATCAATCATATTAAATGTGTATCTTTGACTAATGAACAGCTGTGCATACGGCGTATTGGTTGTAGTGGATACGCCGGATCGGGAATTGATCATTACGCGTTTCTTGTGCTGAGCTGGCGCTGATACGCCGTATCTTCATTGCTGGATACGGCGTATAGGTGCAAAAAATAGTATTCTTCAAATGTCTTCGTTTAAGCTCTAGAATTGCGCCTTTTTGCTTCTTCTTCACAAGTGACTCCATAATTACTGCAATAATAAACTTTAAGCAATTAAGTACCAATATCTTGCAATAATTATATAAAAGTGGGTAAAATACGTGGGATAAATGATAGTAAAGTATGACGTTATTTGATGATATCATATATCCCTCCACTTGAATCCTACTTGTCCTCAAGTAGACTTTTAGAAAGAGTTTGAAAATGTATCCCAACCGAGGTTAAGGATTTTTCCGTTAAGCATTTCTTTTTCAGATCACCTGTATAAAACCAAGCTCCTCACGAAATATGGAAATGAAATCACTCAAATCACATAACTAATCTAGGGTGTATCATAGGTTTGGCAAGGATACACATCTCCACCTCTAAAGCTAAGGAGTAACAAGTCAAAAGGTAAATTGGGTATTTGTTAGAAGGCTTGGGTTTTTAATCATTCTTATTAAGATGAAGAATGATATAGGGTGTAGAGCTTCTGACTTTCACCAGAGGTCATCGTCACACAAAGTAGCTGAGATATGAATACAGGGCCGTATCGACGGAATAGACATCCATGCTCGTACACATCCTCATTCGAGTAGATCATAAGGTTAGTTATCAGGAAAGGGAAGTGAAATTGTCGTTAAATAAAATAAACAAACAAATAGATTAAAGCCAACAAATAAGGTGCGGTTGCTAGTAACTTTCCCCGACCATTCCATGACAAAGACTCGAACTTATAAACAAACGTCTCGATCATAGATGACAATGACAATCTAAGTTGGCGTTCCCATAACGGTCAACTTCCCTTACATCCCGAACTTTACATACTTTTACAAAATAAGTGGTGATATTAGCCACTTTTTACAATACTTTACATCATTGATTTTTGTGCGTATCAACGAATAATCGATCCTTTCAAATAATTTCATCGGTGTAAGCTCTATGAACTGGCTATCTTTTTCATCATTCATATTTTTTTTTTCATTTTCTCTTTTTTTCAACAATACATCATAAATCTCGGCGTAATTTCACCGTCTTCATAATCATCATTTGTCCGGTTAATTTTCTATTGAACTTTTCTTCTTTCGGACATACTACATAATTGTGAGAGTAGCAAAAACACACGAGCTACAAACATTCCCATTGCATTGTGCAATTTTCCCGACCATTACATAGATAGAGAAATTTTCACTTTGACGCAGGAACTACAAAACTTTACACGAAAGCGACTAACAACATTTGATCAAATAGGCTTTAATCTACACGGTAGGCTAAGGTGAAACGAAATCATTTTTAATTGGTGTAGAAAAAAGAAAGGAATGGCTCAGCAGATTGTTCTAGGGGTATCTTTACTCTAAAAATGAGAGTAAGCAAAAGGGTTACACGGGGGTTAACTAACCAGTGTAGTTAGTTAATATTACGACATGTCGGTTTTTTGGTTTAATCCTAGAAATTTACCAGTCAAGCATGTTACTCCATCTAAATCCATAGTACTCATTATTGAGGTCTCGAGTGATATACCAGGCCAATTCTAAAGTCCACTACATCACCGGCACACTCATATTTTTGTGGAATTTTAGTAAGCAATTGGAAACGGATAGGCTTAATTCTTACAAATAGACATGAAGGGTTATAGTTCGCTAGGTAATGTAACTAGTGATATTTCACAAAAAGTTATGCTATTTTTTTTAAATCTGATCCATTTTTAGGCATGTTAGCATTTTATTTGTGAAAATGAGGACAAGTACGTTCTAATTCTCCATCCCCCCAGTTAAATTATACAACGTCCTCGTTGTATAAACAACCAGTTAAATAATATGGGAAAAGAATTAGGACGAGGAAACTTCCCTGATAGTTTGCTCCGGATGGTTTTCCATTTTTAGTGTTTGAGCAAGAAGAGGGCTGACGAGGGCTTCAGAATGCCCAAGAGAGGTCAACACGAGGTATTTTGAGACTATACATTAAAGTCGGTTTCGTTTACAGCAAGGTCCTGCAGAAAAATTAGAAGACGTTCGTGCAATTCGTGCTTTCGCTAACCTACAATACAAGCAAACAATTAAACACACAACTATACAAGTTATAATACGCCGTATCCCAAACCCTAGGATACGCCGTATGTAAACCTGTGAAAACAATTAAATACTGGAATTTAAATACTGAAATTAAAAACTGATAATTGTCCAGACATGCATACGCCGTATCCAGAGGCGTTTGATACGCCGTATGTATGTCTAGGCAGACAGACTTAATATAAAATTAAAATTTAAACAATTTAAATGCGACAAACAATTAAAAACATTACCGGGGTTGTATCCCGGGGAGCACTTTTGTTTTAGCCGGTCTTTAAGTTCGACCTTTTTCACACATATTTTACCTTGTCGCTTCATTTAGTTCAACCAGCTCATTTTCTTCCGTGTTGATGGACCCACCGTAGTATTTCTTTAATCTATGTCTATTGATTTTGAAGCTAAAATTATTTTTATCAGTGATTTCCACGGCTCCATATGGATACATCTATAACTCCCCCATTTTTTACATATAGCAGCGAAAGCTAATTTGAGGTATTATTTCATAGTACAACAGTCATAATCATAGAAAACGACTCAAAAAAGATGTTTTTAAAAGATAAGTTATCATTCATTATTTCATCAGAGTTTTTACAAACAAAGGTCCCAAAATCTACATGAAAACATAAAGTTTGAATGATAACAGTTTAGTCATCTTCAAGTCCGTGCCACTCTGTGCCATAAGTTGCTTAAATACCTGAGATAAACATGCTAAAAAGGTCAACACAATGATTGAGTGAAATTCATAGGTTTATGGTAAACAGATTGAATACAAGTTCAATAGTGGGTTACATTGTTATACACCTATAAGTGTAATAATTGCAATGAGTACAATTATTATAGAAAACAGTATTATTGCCCTAAGCTCATGACACCGAGACCTTGAGATAATCAATAATCACAAAAAGTTTCCCCAACGGGTTCCTTTGCCAAACACCCGCATAGTGATTCAAATGAAGTGCGTTTGGTTACCAAAAAGTATAGGTACACCAACGGGGAGTTCAGTCCCAAATAGATCTATTCACAGCATTCACGCTTACTCTGAAAATTAATTAACGGTTCATGATAGTGGGTTCATAATGGAAAAAGTAAGGACTTAGGCAATAATATATCAGGATAGTATACAGTTGGAAAAATACTTTTATTCATGATTTATAGCATGTATCCCCCTCGCGGGTTTATCAAACATTTCAAAGATTTAAAATGCGAGGCTATGAACTCACCTTAACAGGGAAAATCTGATTGATGGCAAAAGTATATCAAGTGAAAGTAACAGCTACGTCACGCAACCTGGGGTAATATGTCAAGTCTTAGTGTGATGGTTTATGTTTCAAAACTTTATAAAGTTTAACGTATTACTTTGATTTATTAATTTATAGAAATATTGTATCACTGTTCGGGCCATCATAATTCAGAGGTCATGTAGTAAACGTTTGAGGAGCCAGGACACTTTAAATCGTAAATCCAGCAAACTCGTCAAAACGTATACCCAAATGAAACTCCTCACATGAAGCTCCCTAGTAACGTGATACGATAAGATTTTTAAGTTTCTTCAAAAGTTAGTCGATGATAAATTACGTTAAATATATAACGTAATTGTTTTATAATGCGTCGATCGATGATCAATAACGATAAATGTGTCGGGTTTTAATAAAATCGAGTCTTATAATATTAATATATATTTTTATAATTTATATAAAAATATTATATTTTATATTTTTAAGAATACAAAAATAGCAATATATACCCTTGGTTTATAAACTTTTACAAGTTTAGTCCTTTATATAATAAGTTTATAAATATTAAACATTTAACTTTAGAATTTGGCAAAACAGGTCCTTATAGTTATAACTTTAGAATAATGACATTTTCAGCCCCTCTAGTTATAAATTTTAGAAAGTTACGATATATACCCCTATGCATGAAAACATTTGCAAATCAAGTCCAAAAAGCCATGCAAGCTTATTTTAGGGTTCCAACTGATATTTGCATGTTATATCTTATTAAATAAGCTAAAATAAGATGTTCTAACATAACAAAAGTTTAGAAAAAGGATTCGTTAGCTAGAAAATCAAAATGGGTCATTTTTAGGGTTTTAACCATAAACACATGGGTTTGAGGGTTCAAGGCTTCAAACAAGAGTTTATATATGATCTTAAGAGTATTATGAACATTATAAAATAGATTATGAGCTTATTGAACAAGATTTAAGATTACTTGAGATAGAAATTGGTCAAAATAGGTTTTTCAGGTTCGTACGCCTAGATATGGATTCAAGACCTTCCTTCTCTTGATTCTTGGATTGTATTCTGATCTTAGGGGCCTTCTACTTCTTCTACTAATGCTAGGGAAAGGCTAGAACTCCATTTGCGTGTGTATGTTTGAGTTTGAAGGATGAAATGGAAGGGTGTGTATGTTTCGGTTTATATAGGGGTAAAACCAACTTGGTGCCCAAGTTTCTTAGAGTAGTGGCCAAGGTGTGGGTAGAGTGGGGACTAAGGAAGCCTAGAGATGAGTATGGGAGGCTATGGAGGTAGCAATGCAAGTTGGAAGGATGTTGGAGGGGGTTCGGCTACAAGAAGGTGACAATGAGGTGATTTTGCAAACTTGGTGGCCAAGGTGGTAATGGAGGTGCTTGTAAAGTGCTTGGGTGGCTTCTTGGTGACATGGTGGTAAGGTCATAGAGGTGCTAGGATGCTAGGTTGGTTTAAAATGGGTCAAAAATGAAATAAAAGGGATGTCGGGTTGTTTAGGGTTTCGGCTTAGGATTTAGGGTTTTAATTCGTAGATTAGGGTTAGGATTAAGGATAGATTAGGGATTAGGATTAAGTTTAGTGTTAGGATTAGGGTTTAGGATTAAGGTTTAGGGCTTAGTTTTAAGGTTTAGGATTTAGTTTTAGGTTTAAAGTGAAATTAGGGTTTTAGGGTTTTGTTTAGGGTTTAAAGTTTTGGATTAGGGTTTTAAGATGACTTAGGGTTTAGGTTTAGGGTTTAGAAGTCATGTATTAACTGCTAGTACCTTGTGTTAAAGTGGTAGTAAGAAACTAAAGTGATTTAAGAGGTAAAATGACCTAGTTTGGTTTTCTTGCATTATTGATTTGTATATTGGGCTTTAGAAAGTTGTAACTTGACTTAGGAGGGAAAAGATATTCAAATGTTATGCATTGTACACTTGTACACATGCTTGAAGGCTTGCACATTCATTTTATATGTATACATTACATATAATTAGGGTTTTGATATAAACGTTAATGAATAAAGTCTGTTTTGATATAACGTTGTAAATGGTATGTTAAATGGATAATTTACTTGGTAAAATGATATTAAGATATAGAATTAACATATTAGGATGTTTACATGATATAAATATAGATATAGATGGCATTGGTGGAGGTTGCGTGAGCTCGTTTACTTTAGAGATGCAAGTTACGTTGCATAATGAGATAAAGCAAAAATTTTCCCTATAAAAAGGTGGTATATATTTAATAGATGGATATTACAGTGCATCTAATTTAATAGATGGATAATTACATTGATGAAAAATACGGGTTGTTATAACATAGTTTTTACAATGAATGGTCCGGACCATTTTGATTTGAGTTTCCCTGTGTGTAATCTGAAGCAAGAGTTAAATAGTATAACTTTGTCCCTAGCTATGAAGTTTTTATCCCTTCGTAGTCTCGAGTCGTGCCACTTTTTTGTCTTTTCCTTATAGATCCGGGTGTTCTCGTATGCCTCGTCTCGTAACTCCAAAAGTTCATTGAGTGCCATGAAACGATTTTTTGCAGCAGCCGTGAGATCTATGTTACATTGTTTTAATGCCTAATAGGCTTTATGTTCAACCTCTACCGGTAAATGACATGCCTTTCCATAAACTAATCTAAATGGGGTACATCCTGTTGGTGTTTTATGGGCGGTCCTGAATGCCTATAATGCATCATTAAGCTTTTCTGAACAGTCCTTCGGGTTATATCTAACTGATCGTTCCAAGATATGTTTGATGGCTCTGTTGGTTGCCTCGGTCTGCCTATTAGTTTGGGGGTGATAGGCCGTAGATATTTTATGAGTCACACCGTATTTTTGTAGAGCTTTTTCTAATTGAGAATTGCAAAAGTGTGTTCCCCTATCACTTATTAGAGCTTTAGGAACCCCTAACTCTGTAAATGAACCCTTTTTTAAAATTTTTCACCACTACACGGGCATCGTTTGTAGGCGGTGCTTGAGCTTCCACCCATTTTGACACATAGTCTACCGCCACCAAGATATATTTATCACCCTTTGAGTCAGGAAAGGGTCCCATAAAGTCAAGTCCCCAAACGTCAAATACGTCACATACTTATATGTTGTTTTGTCTATTTCATTTCGGTAGGATATGCTTCCTAACTTTTGGTATGCGTCACATTTTGAAACGTATCTTTTTGCCGTCTCTAAGATACTAGTGCCAAAGGAAATCCAGATTCGTCAGATTTTTGCTTATGGTTATTTAAAAGCACTGTGATTTGCCCTTCGGTTGGTCAGAATTGTTAGCTGGCGAGGATAGGATTTCAGGGATCTCGTTACCGGTGACACATCTTCTTATTATGTTGTCTGGGCATAGCCTAAATGCATAAGGCTCGCCCTAAAAGTAGTACTTCACTTGAGAAAAGAATCGTTTCCTTTTTTCAGAAGTCCATTTGGGAGGTATTACTTTCTTGACAATGTAGTTGACGTAATCCACGTACCATGGTTCATCGTTGTCGGGAGTAGTTTTTAATACCATAAGGTGCTCATTGGGAAATTCATCGGCGATTTCTATTTCAGTTAATATCCCCATGTTTGGATTTTCAAGCCTAGACAAGTGATCAGCGGCCAGATTTTCTGCTCCTTTTTTATCTTTGATTTCAATGTTGAATCCTTGTAAAAGCAAAACCCATCTGATGAGTCTTGACTTGGTATCCTGTTTACTGAATAAATACTTCAAAACAGAATGATCAGTGTAGATAATAGTTTTTGATAAAATAAGATAAGGATGAAATTTATCAAAAGAAAAGAAAACTACTAGAAGCTCTTTTTCAATAGTAGTGTAGTGTACTTAGGCATCGTTAAGGGTCTTGCTAGCGTAGTAGATGGGTTTAAATTTCCCATTTATCCTTTGTCCCAAGACTGCTCCTACGGCAAAGTCGCTAGCATCACACATTAGTTCAAAAGGGATATTCCAATTAGGGGATATTATGATAGGTGCAGATGTAAGTTTTTCTTTTAAATCATTAAATGCTTTTTTCAACTATCAAAAAAATCAAACTTTGCATCTTTCATTAAAAGCTGGGTCATAGGTTTAGAAATCGTGGAAAAATCTTTTATGAATCTACGATAAAACCCAGCGTGTCCCAAGAAACTTCTAACCCCCTTAACATTTATTGGGTAAGGTAGTTTGGCTATCACGTCTATTTTCGCTCTGTCAACCTCGATCCCTTTCCCATATATTTTGTGACCCAGGACAATTCCTTCATTCACCATAAAATGGCATTTTTCCTAATTTAGTACAAGATTGGTCTCTTCGCATCTTACGAGCATTTGATCTAAATTACCTAGACAGTGGTTAAAAGAATTACCGAATACCGATAATTCGTCCATAAAAACTTCCATGAAGTCTTCCACCATGTCATGGAATATCGCAGTCATGCATCTTTGGAAGGTTGCAGGAGCGTTGCACAGTCCAAACGGCGTCCTTCGGTAAGCAAATGTTTCGTAAGGGAATGTGAATGTTGTTTTCTCTTGATCCTCAGGAGCGATTGGAATTTGGAAGAATCCAGAAAAACCATCAAGAAATCAATAAAATTCATTTCCGGACAAGCGTTCCAACATTTGATCAATGAACAGGAGAGGGAAGTGGTCTTTTCGTGTTGCGTCATTTAGTTTACGGTAATCAATGCACACGTGCCACCCTGTAACCGTGCGAGATGGAACCGGTTTGTTGTTTTCATTTAAGACAACGATCATTCCTCCTTTATTTGGGACAACTTGAATGGGGCTGACCCACGGGCTATCTGAGATGGGATAGATTAATCCAGAATCGAGCAGTTTAACGATTTCATTTTTGAACACATCCTGGACCTTTGGGTTTAAACGTCGCTAAGGTTGGATGACAGGTTTGAAGTTTTCTTCCAAAAGGATCTTGTGCGTGCAAAATGACAGGTGAATTCCCTTAATGTCTGACATCTTCCAATCGATCGCTCCCTTGTGTTTCTCTAAGACTTACAAGAGTGAAGTTTTTTCTTTCTTAGTTAGTTTAGAGGAAACGATTATCGGACAAGCTCTATCTCCATTTAGGTACGCGTACTCAAGGTGGGAAGGAAGATCTTTTAATTCTGGCTTCTTTTCATCAATTTTGTTGGCACTAGCTGAGCAGAGGTGTTCGCTCAACGTCTTTTCAAAATTCTGCGTTTCTTGTGACACTAAATACGCCGTATCTGAAATTTCGATACGCCGTATTGATATCTCAAAATCAGATCGTTCCCCTCGTCCTTCTGAATTGGCTTTTTATTGATTGATCAACATCAAAGATTACCTCCTCGTCCCCAACCCTGAGAGTTATCCTTTTGTTGAATACATCTATCATAGCTCGTGCGGTTGCTAGGAATGGTCTTCCTAAGATTATCGGAATTCTAGTATCTTCTCGCATATCTAATATAATGAAATCGATCGGGAGAACAAACTTGTTGACTTTAATAAGTACATTCTCTGCTATCCCCTGAGGATACTAGATGGACCTGTTTGTAAGTTCCAAACTCATTCTTGTCAGCTTTGGTTCACCGAGTCCTAGTTTTTCATACATCGAGTAGGACATCAGGCTTATACTGGCTCCTAAATCTGCCAAAGCATTATCAATGTGTAAGTTGCCAATATCACAAGGGATAGTAAAACTTCATGGGTCTTTTTCTTTAAGTGGAAGTTTGTTTAACAAAACTGCGGAGCATCTTTCGTTTATTGTTATTGTGCAAGCTTCTTCAAGTCTTGTTTTGTTTGACAGCAAACTTTTTAGAAATTTAGCATACTTTGGCATTTGAGCAAGGGCCTCGGTAAATGGGATGTTTAGCTGGAGTTGTTTCAGGTTTTCTATGAACTTTCATTGTTGGGCTTCTTCTTTTTCTTTGTTCAACCGTTAAGGAAAAGGTATTTGTGATATTTTTGGTATAGTGTCTTTTTCCAAGGTTTTTTAGGTTCGGATTCGGGTGGGCTTCTAATGGTGTTATCGGTTCATCGTGATGAGGCATTGGAGGTTTATTTATGATATTGGTCTTTTGGGTGGCTTCGATGGCGGTATTTCCTCCTCTAGTGGTTATTCCTTGAATTTTATAATTGACCGAATGGGCTTTCTCAAATGCTCTTGTCAACCCATATACCTCAAATCCGAGTTCACACACGGAGTTGTTTCTTTCTTTGAGCAGGAGTTTGTTAGTTGTTCTAAATTCCTTTATAAATGCTTCCATTTCATCATTTTCCCGTCTTCCTTCATTGATAAACTTATTTACCATTTCTGTCATTATTAATTTTCTTTTAAGGTATGGGATCTGGAATGGATCAAGTAATGTTCCTGTCATGAAAGACATTTTGAAAGTAAGACAGCTCTAAAATTTAAATCTTCAGAAGTGATCTGGTCTGCAATCGATACGCCATATGTGAAGACTAATACGTCGTATGATTTGCAGGATACGCCGTATCTGAACATAAAGCTAAATACGGTGTTTTAAAAGATTGAATACGGCGTTTCCTGAAAAAGATTTACTAGAAAGAAAATGTTAAATCAACAAATACACCGTATTCAGAGGACCGAATACGCCGCATTTAATACATAAATAAAACACTTAGCAGTTAGAAATTAGAATTAATAATTTTACACTAAACAAGTTAAAGGTTAGAAATACTAAAAAGAATAAAGATTAAACTAATCACTCTCTGGTAACAGCGCCAAAAACCTTGATGTGTTGTTGTATAGGTGTTATTTATAATTATCAGGTTCTACATTTATATTTAGCCAACTAACCTAAAGACAACACTTTAACGGGCAGAGTACCCGGTCAAGATGTAGCTTCGCGGTAAGTAGGGTGTCAAACACTAAGAGTGAGAGTTAACCTAATATTCTATCAGTATTTTATTCTATCTAGATTAGTTTAATTACTGGTTAAACCTATGCTATACATATTTACTAGAGGTAAAAGGGGGTTTTATCCTGAGAGACTGGCACATGTTTATGGTGACAAATATCAATTCTAAGCACAATACACACTAAAGTAAATAAACACAAGACAAAAGAGAGGAACGAGCCAAATAATAGAAAACTGTATTAACCATGTTAAATCTGATTAAATGCTGGTTTGATTAATCTGTTCAATGGTTGCTTATCTCGAGGCGGCATATCATTTTTAAGACTTAGGCGACACTTCTTCCTAAGACCTAGACACGAACAATCCTGTCACGATTAACGCATCCACATAAAGCATCCTATAGTTTAATTATAATCTACCATAGGGAATTAAAGTAGTGGTGATCCTGTTAATACCCTAGCCCATCAAGACTTTACCCACTTATTGCTTGATGTTGTTTTATACACCGGTAGTCCTCCACCAAAATCAATACCAATTAATAAATGAACAATACTGGTTGAACAATTATAGGGTCACCTGCTGGTCAACTAAGCTCATAATCAAAGAATAATGATAAGGTATCATTTGTGATCCTATTGGTTCGGGCATATAGAACATAACATGGAGAGCCATCCCAGCATCTAGGTTACTGGTTAGGTCTCCCAAGACCCATTTGAATGATAGGTCGCATGTACACGCACATAAACAAGTATAAGGCGATAAACATACTTAAAAAACAACGATAAATTAAGCAAAGACGGATTAAAACAAACCAAACATTATAATCTTCATTAACATGGCTAATACCGGATGGTATTAGCCCACAATCATTGTCATTATTACAAACGTGATCAAATAATTAAAAATCGAATGATTAAGAAAGTAAGAATTACATAATGTCTTCTATGGAATTAGGAGTAGTGCTCGACCTTGGCCGCTCTTCTTGGCTTGAGAAATTCGACTTTAGTTGTATACTATACAGAGAATGTGATATTGCACACTAAAACTCGTTTTTGAGTCTTGTATTTATAGTGTCTGAAATACGCCTGGATACGTCGTATGGGGATAAGTGGATACGGCGTATATGGGTTAATTTCCTTAGAGTCCGCGATAAGATCAAATCAATTAAGATAATTACCATCAATCATATTAAATGCGTATCTTTGACTGATGAACAGCTGTGCATACGGCGTATTGGTTGTAGTGGATACGCCGGATCGAGAATTGATTATTACGCGTTTCTTGTGCTGAGTTGGCGCTGATACACCATATATTCATTGCTGGATATGACATATAGGTGCAAAAAATAGTATTCTTCAAATGTCTTCGTTTAAGCTCTAGAATTGCGCCTTTTTGCTTCTTCTTCACAAGTGACTCCATAATTACTGCAATAATAAACTTTAAGCAATTAAGTACCAATATCTTGCAATAATTATATAAAAGTGGGTAAAATACGTAAGATAAATGATAGTAAAGTATGACGTTATTTGATGATATCTGAGCCCAATAAGTGAAAATTTGTAAATAGAAATGCTTAAATCGGATTTCGATCAACTTATATTCATATAAGCTTAAACGGTTAAATGGTCATTTAAAAAGTATGTTTTGGCGAAACAACGCATGGACGTAGATTTTGGAATTTTGTTGAAAAACTATTGAATTTAAAAAAGTGGTTGAAAATGAGATTTAAAAGCCTTGAAAAACTCTTACAAGCAAACAGGTCAAGCTGAAATTTTATAAAATGATAAATACTTAAAGAATATCTTAGAAAAACTTGTTTTCATAAATAATAATTAAATAATAACTAAATAATAATTTACTAATCATTAAATAATAATAAGATTTAATAAACGTTATACTAAAATATAATTTACATCTAAGAATTAAATTTATAATCATAACCGGAACTAATTTCTAAAATCTAGACAAGAAGACGAAATAATAAAAATATTATTATTTTAATACTCGACTAAATGACGAAGAACATAATTTTTATATAAAAATCTCTAACACTCATTCTATAAACCAAAAATATCGTAGTACCTATATAAAAGTTGTTTATCAAACTAAGTTGGGTTAATGGGTTAAATTACTAAAACATGTTCGATTCTTTAATTTATCAAATCCTAATCTTTTATTCTTAATTTCATAAATTATCTATTTATAATACTATTTCTACTTCTTAAACCCTAATCTATTTTAGTTCTATGATTCTTAAATTATCTATTATGTTATTTTCCTTACTTCTTAAATTCTGATCTATCTTAATCCTTATATTTTATGATTCTTAATTTTCTAATAATTCCTTCTTAAAATCCTCAATTTCCTAAACATTCATTTCGTGTGCGTTTTCGTATTTATCCAATAAATCTCTCGTCTATCATATCGTTACTCTTCCTTGACCAGTTCTCTTCGAATTCACTTTTAAATTCTTAGTATTTTATCTAGTCTCGAAACTCAAAAATCTTTCTTGAATAATACTTTTATTGCACTTTGACCTAAGTTCATCGAGTTAAAATACTTAAAAAAATATTTTATAACAACTACACGAAAACATTTTATAAACTCAAATGCAAACGCTTGTACAATAGGTTGTCTTTGTAAAACATGTTACTAAGGAAAACTTATTAAATAGGTCGTGGCCGGGTACCGTTGCGCGTTTAGCTAGAGATCATCTACTTTTATCTACCATCATCTTATTTGAGGTGATTTCTTGTAGCCCTATTTTTAAACTCTTTTCCGTTATGGGAAAATGATACTCAAAACCTTTTTAAACTACTTTTACATACTATGCAAAAAACCTTTTAAATTCTTTTTGGACAATGCTTTGTGCATATGTTTGCATGTATGAATGCCATGTGAACACTTTATAAATTCTACTTGAATGCTATTTGAATGCTATGAAATCTATTTATGTGAAGTTTCACTGGGAATTTCTGCATCACACTAATTAGCCGACTATTTAGCTCTAGCTGGTAGGCGATAGCTTCGGAGGACTATGAGCACGCGAGTTGTTTTGATATGTTGATTTGGGTTGGGTTACCCTTGTATGATATGATGATATGATGATATGTTGATATGTTGGTATGTTGAATATTTAAATTCTATTTTCTGCATTCTGCTTTCATATTGCACAACTGTCCACTCTTATATTCTGGCACAGCAACTGGGTTTTACTCCTAAAACCTACGAGCTCACCAACGTAATGTTGAACCTTTCGAGTATCATTTTCAGGTGATCAGTTTCATATATTGAAGGTAATGGAGTACAAGATTTATAATGGCCACGATAATTTTCCCAAGGACACAAGTGTATTTCAAAGTTAAAACTGTATTCGATGTAACCATGTAAACTAAATTTTCAATATTAAATTTTGGTGTAATCTTATATCTTGTGCGATGTAAATCATTATGCCGCATCCCGTGTTTCTGCTTCTAGCGGGGTGTGACACCCGACAAGTTTTAAGACATTCTATGTTTTTTTACAAAAGCTCCCAAATTGCAATTTATCAAATTCACTACTATGATTTGTTACTATTGAAACAATAGAACAATCATGTAGGTTTTCAAGTCTTTTACACAAAATTTTAAACTTCTCTATGACATCGTCCTTAGACTCTAGAAACACAACCCAAGTGTAGTTTGAGTGATTGTCCACAATCATTAAAGTTTAGAAGATTCCTCTATAACTGATACGTCTTATTTATCTTGAATCAAACATATCGATCATGGAAGCATAGAGAGAATAGTAGAGGATAGCAAGTATTCAAATTTCAAATGATATTAAAATGGAGGGAAAATGGAACAGTTAGTTACAAGGCATCACCCTCTAATGAAGAATAGAGGGGTATTTATAGGTGAGGGAAGGAGGCTTCCCTTCCTTTATTTTCCTAACTTATCACTTCTAGTCCCTAGACTTTGGTAATTATGCTATTTCATTCTTTTAGCATAATACACCTTATTACAAACTACTTTGACATTAACAAAAGAAAGACTAATGACTAAATAACACAAAATCACATCATTGACACTTTTAATGATCCTAACAATCTCCCCCTAAGGGTTGATTATTCAGGGCGATCTCTTCGTTGTCCAAGTGGTCTTCCATTCACGAACATCTCTCATCTTCTCATCTGTCTACAATGCTTTAATCTTTCTTCAATATCTTCTTCAAACAACTTCAAGTACTCCGCTTCATCTTTAGTGAGATCTTTTTGTACATACCCATACTTGATATCATTATTATAACTCTTCAGACCTTCTAACACTCTATTTAACGTTGCATCACAAAACTTATGGATCTCTGAATGTCTCATCACCCGTTTCTCTTTCTTGCTATTCTTGTAAATAATTCCATGCACAAGCTCATAGATGATAGAGAACATTTCATGATCTTCAATTCCTGGGAAAGTCATTGTTGGTGCAGTGAGATTAACCTTCTGTTGATAGCTTTCAATTCTAAGTTGGAAGTCATGCACTCTTTCCCATATCACTGTACTTCTAATGAATACTAATAAAGATCATAGCAATCCTGTATCTGCATAATCCGGTACCTTGCCATTCATAATCAACAAGTATATGTCCTCAATATCATTCTTATTGAGATTCTTGTAGTCTGGCTTAGTTATTGACACTAGGTACTTATTAGCTCTTCTTGCTACAATCTTTGTGATAAACTTGTGTTCATGACCCAATTCCTAATATGTCTTGACAACTTGAATAATCTTTGAGTTCGAATAAACCTCCTCCTTTGGTTTTCCAGGCTCTTTCTGTTTCCTTATGTAGAAAATCTTTGCATGAGGATTCTTCCAATGTTCAACACCATAGCGAGCATAAGGATTAAACTTTTGAACATACTTATTCACCCATCTGGAAGTTCGTTCTTCAATATCATCATCATTAAAAATAACCGCAGGAAACTTATGAATTGACAAGACTAACTTCTCGGGTCCAGAATTTCCTTTCTTCAAATACAAAAGGTCTTGATTAATCAGAGATAATGCTGGAGCTTCAGGATCTTGTTGACAGCTATGAACTAATGGTGTGGTCTTTCGTGGATGTGGAGAGACAAGAATTTCTTTTCTACTCTCCCAGACAATGTCACTCTTCAAGAAATTCTTCATCTGATCAATGTGATACTGATGCTCATCTCCTGAAGTACATCTCTGTCTCAACATCTCATCAGCCATCTTTCTCAGCTTAGCTTCATCAATGGTCAGCGATACTTCTTCCATAATGTCTTGTGATACTTGCTTCGTTGGTATTTCATCATCATCTGAAGCATAAGAGTCAGTCCAAAAATCAAAATCATCATCTTGCTCTTGATTACCTAAAGTTGATGGAGCTTGTTCCTCTTGAAAAACTTGTCCAGACGATGACTCTCCAGACACATAAGCTTCATACTCCGATGTCTTCTGCCGCTTTGCACTATTCTCCCCCTCAGGATGAGCATCATCATGAGGATCGTCCTGATCTCTTGGGCGAACGGCAGGAGTTCTACATGCAGTTTGTGGTACCGTATTTCTTTCAAACTTCATCTGGAGAGCCAACCATATTGCTATGTCTTGTTGTTGCAATTGAGGATCAGCTTTCATAGCAAGGTACAGTTGATATTGTTGATCTGGAACAGAGGATGTTTGTGATTGAGCCGGATGAACATGAAGAATATGTCCAGACATATAACTTCGTACGGATGCATCAACTTGAGAAGGAATGACATTGGCAATTGCATTCTCAATTTGTGTCGAAATTTGAGCCTGAATATTTCCACGTTCCTGCAGAATAGCTTTAGCAATCAATCTTTCCGTCTCTTCTTTAGCCTTTTGCCTCTCCAGAATCAACCCTTCCGCAACATACACTGGAACTTGATTCCGAACTTGTTCAGGAACTTGCTTCATAACTTGCTCCTTAATGTGTTTATCTACCATAGTGGGTAATGTCTCAACTATTACATTATGAAGATTATCAGCAAGTGTATCGAATGACTTCCTTGGCATGAACCTCGCCCGTAGATGTGCAAACAAGTAACCATAACGTCCCTGTAACTCCTGAAAGAAGCTCTTGTAGCATTTGAAGCGAGTAGGTTTTGTCTTGAACAATGATAGAAGTCGATTCGTTTTAGATAACTTTGTGTGAGGTGAACTTAATGATGATGTAGTATGAGTATCCGTCAATTCCTGGAGTTTCATCACCAAATCCTATTACTTCATCAGCTATTTTGACTCCATCTCCGATATTACCACCATCATTACCATTTGATTCTCAATATTTCTTTGTTCCTGAAGAACTATTACCACCTAAGAAGCACATCCGTTCCCCATCCTCTTCCTCAACTACATTATTTAACTTATCTCGAAATCAAACTTGTAATTTGGTATCACCATCTTCCTTAGTTTATACTCCTACCCCTCCTCAAGTATTTGAAATAGAAAAATGTTCAGATAAGATGTATCTGAAACATCATGAGAAACAAGTCAAAGATATCTTGAATTATTTAGATGAACTCTATCTTCACCACATTGAGAGAATGGAAGAAGGACGTATAAATGGTAACGAACTGAAGACTGAACTCAAGAAAATCCGTACTCAGATTATCAATCTTCAAAAGAAGCAGTTATGGCAAAAGGATAAGTTGCCTTTGCTTACTACAGAATTTCCAATTTTGAACAAATCATTGAGAAAATCCAAGCTCATCACCAAACAGATTAGGAGGATCTTTAGGATGTCATCTATCAGCTCAGAATCAACAAACTCTTAGAATAGTTATAGCTTTATCCTAGCCATGGTATGTGTGGTATAAATAAAAACGCTTGTCAAATCTTGACTATGTACAGTAAGAAGGCAAGTTATTTATAAAGGCAATCCCATTTTGTATCTTATTGTTTCCAACTTATCGCTCTTTCATCATCATTTCTACTAATTGCATCATTATCTTCGTCTTCATGAATCATACTATAACCCCTAAGTGCTTAAAATTCAAAAATAAGCATTTCTCTTTAAGTATTTTAAGCATCACATTTTCTTTTAAATATTACCTTTCAAAACTTGTGATGTCATTCTTACAACGCGTTATCTTGTGTTGATAGAATGCCTCCCAAAAGGACGTCAACATCCAAAACACCAGCTATAACTTTGGATGCCATCCGACAACTGACTGCTGATTTTACTACAGCCCTGGAAGCACAGACTGCTGCCATGGCAAGTGCTAGTAATCTTACTGGAACTCCTGCAGTGAAAACGGGAAACTACAAAGAGTTTATCAGCTGTCAACCTTTTTGCTTTAATGGTACAAAAGGAGCAGTAGGCCTTATTCGCTGGTTTGAATGAACTGAATCGATATTCTCTCAAAGCAGATGTGCTGAGGAAAATAAAGTAACATTTGCTACTGGTACTTTAACTGACGATGCCTTATCCTGGTGGAATGCATATGCCTAACCTATGGGAATAGAGTAAGCTAATCAAACCACCTGGACTGAGTTAAAAAGGCTTCTGACAAACAAGTATTGTCCCCGAACTGAGATCAGAAAAATAGAAGACGAACTTTACAATCTGAGTGTAAAGGGAATTGATCTTAAACCCTATGTTAGAAGATTCCAAGAATTAACCACCTTGTGTCCAAACATGGTGCCAAACAATGAGAAACTCTTGGAAGCTTTTATCGGAGGTCTACCACGAAGCATTGAAGGAAATGTTACTGCCTCGAACCCTCAAACTTTGGAGGAAGCCATCAACATATCCTAGAGGTTAATGGATCAGATAATAAAACGCGATTCTGAGCAAGAAACCAATGATCATAAATGAAAATTAAAAGATAAGAGAAACACCATCGACAACAACAACAACAACCCCAAATACCACAACAACAATAACCACTTCAACAATCGCAAAAATGACAACTACCAAAATAATCACAACAATTACAACCGTAACGATGATTACCACCAGCAGAATAGAAGACAAGAAACCTTCAAAGTTTATACTGCCGCCAATGGGTATGCTGGAAACCTTCCCTTATGTCAGAGATGTAGACTACATCACACGGGACCTTGCAGTGTCAAGTGTCAGGTTTGCAACAAGATAGGTCACCAGACCAAGTACTACAAAAACAACAGGGCCACAAGAAAGCATACTTAGAGATGAGCTTGCTACTCTAGAAACAACTCTCGAAGATATTCAACTCTCATCAGAGTCTTCTTCAATCTGAAAACACTAATCATCAAGCTACAATCCTTGTCATTTGTTACTTTTATTCTAGAAATCTGCTACGAGATACGTAGCATAAGTATCAACTCTTTTAGAAAGTTTCATCGAGATAATAAAGTGATAATTCTGTTACGTCTTGTTATCTGATGATATCAAAACTCAACATCATTTGTCGATTCTATTATGTTCAACTCTGAAACATAAATTATCATCCTCGACTATATGGGGCGTCATGGCACATCTAATATTTTCTTACTTTCATTGATCATAAACATATTTCCTGTATCATGTTTTTATTCTTAGGTTAAGATGATTATATGATCATCTTATTGAAAAAAAATTATGTCCACTATCTTCAAACTTGATAAGGAAATATAATAAATCTCTGAACTATGAATTTATAAATTCTCATTAACAAGTAGTTGGACACTTCTTTTTGTAATGAAAATTATAAATAAGTAAGGCTTACGTATATAACAATACGTACAAACAAAGTTTCTTTCAATCCGGTTAGTACAAAAAATCGTAATCAGTTAGAATTATTACCTTCATACATCTGATCATATCAAAATCTTATCTCACTGCATTAGCAACACTCTTACAAAGTCAAAATCAGATATGCCTTGACATCACTCATTTCATGATCTCCTAAACTCTAAAATACTCTGTTATAAGTTCTGCAACATAATAACAAGTGAAACACCACAAGAATCTACTAACAATGCCAAATGATTTCAATTACCACTAGTATGAAATTTTTACAAAGACTGTGATAGCATACTATTCGATGTTGACTTTAAAAGGTAAGAATAACGATTCTTTAATGAATCACAGTAGCGCAGCAGAAGCAATGGTTAGGACCATGACCCATCAGTTCTACCATAAAATCCGAATGTATTTCATATCCAGTTCTATCAGGATCTGAAACGAAATTCTATTGATGTCATCAAGAGGTTGATTATTGAAAATAAGTAGACGTGTTGACAGGAGGTAAAATAATGTAGGTGGGCAACATAATTATAAATGCCATCGACACACTGGGACTTGTGACCTTGATATAGTCCTAACAAAAAAAATCAAATTCATGACCCAGTACCTACATCTATTCCTAAAAAATATCACTACAACTTCAATTAAATCTCGACGAGATTTTTTGTAAGGGGTGTAGCACTATACCAACCCAAGAATTTCACATCAACGCATGAGTTGACCTTTTAGCATGTTTATCTCAGTAATTGAGTCAAGTTGCGGCACGAAGTTGGCATAGGAATCGCAGATGACTTAACTGTTATCATTCAAACATGTATTTTTTGAGATTTTAGGACCTGCATATTGTAAAAACTACTGAATATAATTAAAGAATCACTAAATTTTTCCAGGCAACGTTCCATTTGAGTCGTTTCTAATGATTATATTGTTGTAATCCCTTGAAAGTAATACTCCCAATAGCTTCTTGCTGCTATTTTGTAAAAATGGGGTGTTACAAAAATCAATTCAACGCTTATGGAAGCTCATCTTGCTCCGACACAACCTACTCAAGTGAACAAAATCACTACCTCATGTGAGATCTACAGTGGTCCCCACGACACTCAGTATTGCATGGAAGACCCCGAACAAGCCTTCGTTGAATACGCATCCTCGCGTGACGATGAAGCAGGGGATAAGTGGTATACCTTTAAGCCTGAGCAAAACAATCTTAGTGACATCTACAATCCGGCATGGAAAATTCGCCCAAACCTTAGGTGGAGACAACCCCAAAATTCCTTAAAAAAAATCAAACCTGTTGGGAATTAAAGAGCTTCTACAAGATAATGCTGCTGAAGGACTTAATACTGCTGTTAGTTATAGTTAGTATTGTTAGTTATAGTTACTACTGTTAGTACAATGTTAGTACTGTCAATATATAGTTAGTACTGTTAGTTAGTATATTAGTGTTGCTTATGAGATATGTATGAGATATATTAGGAAAAGATATGCATATCTCTGCATAATCTCCTAACGCTGTTTTGTAAGCTGATTAGGTTTTTCCTTGTGTAAGTAAAAGGAACCTTATGGCATATTTAGATTTATTATTCATAAAGATCAAATCAAGAATAGAAAAGAACACGATTTAGCTATTCGTACAAACACATAAGTTATTTTGTGATTTGTATTCATTATATTGAACAGTTTCTGTGTTCATTGTATTGATTGTTCTTCTGAATATATAAAGATTAGTTCCGCAATAAGTCCTTTATGATATATACCACAATGGTTTCTTAATCCTAGTTGTTTTTAGATCTATCAAAGAGAACAAGTAATCCATTAAATGGAAACCTAACAAGTGGTACAAATGTGTCTGAAACCATGATTTAGAATAAACAAACTATATCCAACTCTCCGTGTTCATTCCCGATTATCAAAAACCATGATCTATAAATATACCCTAAACGATTCTGTTGCAAAACGTCACTTCACAAGCAATGTAATATACACATGGGAGACTCATAATAGATTCATATATTCAACTTCAAGATTATATCACTCTGGAGATCATAGAGAAGTGCAACTCTTTCAAGCCAAGTTAAGCTTGAACCACTACAGACGAAGATGTACATCTACTAACAACAATACCAGAAGTTGTACTGCTGGAACTAAACCTAAAGAAGATGATCTTAAATCTCGAAGCAAACCCAGATAATGACACTTCCAAGTAAGCATCTTACTTACTTTCAATAAACAAAAGATGCAAGGTCTTTAATTGAAGGCTAGAAGCAAGATTTGGTGGTAATAAAGCAACCAAGGAAGACTCAAAGACCTCTTAAAGCATATGTAATGAAACCTTCATGCTTCTAGCTTCAAGTTACTTGACTCTAATGTTAACAGGCTTTCACAAAAATATAAGCCAGATTAACTAACTTAGGTGAAAACAATCACTCCAAAGAAATTAACGCCGAAATCAAAAGAAGTCTTCCTACTAATGAGGCTATCATGTTGTGGTCTGGAGGAACAAATCAGATCAGGTCTCAATAAGTTTTATGATGATCTTACAACAAATTAAAGATTGATGAACCAGAATACAAAAGAAGTGTAATCTCTAAGCTCAATACTACAGGCTCCCGGAATTTCCTTTCTCTCTCAAGTCCTAGCATACAAAAGATTTTGATACTACTAATAGTTCATAGTTAGTACAGGTAGTGACTCCAGTAAGTACTCTAGCACTAAAAAAAATACTAGCATGTCTCAGTGATGCCCTAGTATATGCATTACTGGCCAGTACTCAACCCAATGGGTCTCAAGTTGTTCATGAAGACCTAGAGCAAATCCATGAAGATAGATCTTAAAGAAATGATTTAAAGTGGCCAATGTCATTGCTAAGTATGAAAGCAAGAAAGTTTTATTAGAGAACTGGTAAAAAGATTATCATCAATGGAAGTGATACTGTTGGTTATGACAAGAAAAAGGTGGCATGTTTCAATTGTCATAAGTTGGGACATTTTGCTAGAGAGTGCAGAAATCCTAGGAGTCAAGAGAACAGAAACAGAAGTCAAGATAGCTCAAGAAGAACAGTAAATGTGAAAGAATCTTCTTCCAAAGCTATGTTAGCTATAGATTGGACTGGATTTGATTGGAGCTACATGGCAGATGAGGAGGCTTCTACCAACTTTGCACTTTTATTGCTTTCTCCTGACGTCTGATACAAAATAACAAAACTTGCTTCGTAAAACTTGTCTTAAAAATTTTGAAGATTTAAGTTGAGGTATGATAAGTAAGAAAAGAGCTTAATAAAGACTGAATCTAAATTTATTAGCTATAAAAAGTTTAGCTTCTTAGAAAACAACTAGTCATTACAATAAAAATGAAGGGTATGCCTTTGTTATCAAATTGAAGTACTAAAAATAGATGCCTCAATATGAATCAATATAATGCTCTTAAGAACAGGTAGAAAACTTAAGAAAGAAAAAGTAGGATAATCAGTTAAAATTGACAACTTTGAAAAAGGCCTCTAAAGTCCTGGATCAGATGATTGGTAAATCAAATATTCTGATACAATAAGAAAGGGTCTAGATATAATGTTGTTCCCCCTCTGCTTACATGCTTTGTTTGCACCTCCATATAATGATTTATCAAACCCAGGACTTGTATGAAATTTCAAACAGCCGAATTTTGAATGATATGGTGTTATGGTAAATAAGTGCTAGTGAAAATTGTCTCTAAAAGAAGTTAAAAATCTTTAGATGGCTCACAAAATTTAAGATTGTATATCTGATATGTGATTAAGATGAGACTGTATGTTAGAATCTCTTAAATGTACAAAACCTAAGCAAAGCTGTGAGAACCAGGAAGATAGGTCAAAACCAGGAATAACATTCAAGTCGAATACCCATGCCGTAAAAAATTGGGATTATGGATATATTTAACACCAAAAGCTTGTTTTTTGTTTGGGAGTTTTTAAATCATCTAATAAAGAAAGACTGTGATTTTCATGATAAAAAGATGGTACAAAAACCTGTTTAAACAAAGTTAAAATTAAAGTGAACTTGGTACAAAGGGAAGTTAGACCAGTTTGGACTAATGCAATGAGGGTCAATCATCAAAAAATTTCTAATTCTGAAGAAATTTTACTCCAACAACATTTTTAAAAACCAAGTCTGTGTCTAGACCATTTAGTACAGCATATGCAAATCTATTCAAGAACATACAGCACCAGTTAGTTGCATGCTAGGTCATTCAATACTGCTGTAATATCCTTCTGAAAATGTTTGCCAAACCAAGGACAAATGCTTTTCAAAAGTCACATTCACAATTAAGAAGGACGCTTATTTACAACAAACTTAAAATAAAAATTTGAATAACAAGATAAAACAGCTAAGGTAATTTCTGTTAATACAGTTAAAGGAAAAATAATGACAAGTGTTGTTGTGAAACAAGGTGATAAATGATGTTAGCCTTACATCTATGCAAGCAGGTAACCTAGACAAAAAGATGAATCAATCATGTCTACAAGAATACTAGATCATGTATTTGTAAGGCAATTTAATATGTTGATCAATATAGGTAGAAACAAGTCATTAAATGTCTTAGGTTCCAATAGAAATTAATTCTCTTGACTAGTATAGTTAGTTCTGCTAATTATACTTGAATACGGCTAAATTGGTTTAGTATTAGCTATTGTGATTTTCTTTTGTTTAGTTTAACATTTGCAAGGTGAAAAAAAGATTAAGTTTGGGACTTATGAGTAGGTCTTTGATGAAAAGAATGTAAAGGTTTCCATAAGTGCTGGGTTTAAATACCAACACAACAAATGGTCAAACATGTATCACTCCATCTAATAGGAATATCAGAACTGGGCTAGTTCCAAAAGCAAAAAAAAACGCTTTTTGGAAAAGACTTTTCAAATCCTTTATGTTGACAATTATACAAAAATTGTATGTGTTCTAAACATTCCTTGCTTCACAAAGCAACTAGTAGGCTAGTCTAAAAGTATCAAACACTTTTCTAGTAAACAATCAAATCTGTTGAAAGCTCATATTTTGCTAAAAACTATATGTGCTATCTTGTCACCATATTAATAGCAATGAACATTGGCTACTTCCAGGGCAAACGTAAACTGGTAAATAAGCACAAATCGTTTATGGCTTGTAGTTTTGCCAAAAACTATAGTCCTAATGATCCACCTCTCTCAAAGGTACACATTTGGAAGTGGAAGTACAGTCCAGGAACACTTATAGACTTGAGATTGGATTTGTATACCAATTGATTGATAAAGTTACCATTTAGAATGCTCCTTAAACTGTCTAAGATCTCATGTTCAGAAAAAACTCAACAATGTTTAAGAACAAAGTCAAAAGATTGGAAGACAAGCTCAAGTTAGGAATATTTCAGATGCAGAAAAGAGTATTTGATTTTTAGAGATCCTGTCAAATAGGGGATGGATGTAAGAAAACATAAAATGCCATGAGTGGAGTATGACAACTTCAAAGTATGAACTATGAGCAGTCTATATTTGAAGCAAGTACTAGAATGTTGTTTTGGTGTGGGTATTTTTTTTTAAGTTTGTTAGAGGGGGGTTTTTTTGCTTGTGTTAATACAGCTATTATAAAGTCTTTAATACTGCATGTTTAAAGTTTACTGCTGTGGATATAATTCTACTGTTTGAGAAAATTTATTACTGTTATGTTCAAGTTAGTACTGCAAGACCAAACTTATACTGATAATGACCGTTAGTACTGCGTGAGACCATAACAAAATTAGAAAAAGAGTCGTTGAGATAATTTCGGCCAACATCTTAAGCTTATAAGGTTTTAATATAAGCTCAATCTTTACTTCTCCACAGTAAATCCACAAAATTTTCTAGATTACTTAATCAACGTTTCATTCATTCAAAAATGGAAAATTGGAAGATTTACGACAACCATAAATATGTAAATTGGGAAATATCTTGTAGTGCAAATGACAGAAGCAAAAGATTTTAAAAGTCTGCAAGATTACAATAAAAATGGAAGTTCAATCTTTCATGGAATATTCAAGCATTGTTAAAAGGACCTAATAAGACAAGAATGAGACAAACTCTACAGCCTTGGTTCAAGAAAGATTGTAAAAGATCAACCACTTAAGGTCCTGATTTAGATCTATAGGGAATCTTAGGATTTTATATGAATCCAAATGAAAAAGATGACAAATGGTTGAATCAAAATATGGGAATTGACTGAGATGGAAGATAGCATGAAAATAGTGTTGTTACATCTCTTGTCTTAGATGGTACATCAATACGGATCAACATGTTAGTAGAAAAGAAGTATCCACTTAAGGAGAAAATTTTGGAAAAGATGATCAACTTGAAGATTGAAGCAGAAGAAGAAAGTACGATGTCCCACCCCTTCCTCGGCACAGAGCATATAAAGTTTATCAATTCTCATATAGCAGAACAAGTTAGTTATGAAGAATTTTTAAAAAGCTAACAGGAAATGAAGCTAAAGTGTTTAAAGAATACTCTTAAAATCAAAGAGCTTTAAATTCAAGAAACTTAAAAATTTAAAGGAAACCATAATATATAGGGAGGATTGTTGGGAAATTAAAGAGCTTCTACAAGAGAATGCTGCTTGAAGGACTTAATACGGCTGTTAGTTATATTTAGTACGTTATTATAGTTACTAACTGTTTAGTACAATGATTATACTGTCAAGTAAATAGTTAGTACTGTCAATTTAGTATACTAATGCTGCATATGAATATGTGCTATGAGTATGTAATGAGATAAACTAGGAATAGATATGCCAGCACGCGTCTCTTGCATAATCTTCTAACACATTTTGTAAGCCTATTAGGTTTTTCCTTGGTGTATAAAAGGAACCCTTACAGCATAGTTAGAATTTATTATTTTATAGAATCAATATTCAAGAATAAAAAGAACAGCGATTAGCTATAGCAAAGGCTATATTTGTTTTGTGATTTGTGTCGAATATATGAAAGTACTGTGTTCATTGTTTGAATTTATTTCCATTCTGAGTATATAAAGAATTAATTCCGACATAGTCTTTATATATATTCCATAAGGTTTCTTAATCTAGTTTTGTTGTTAGATTCTAACTAAGATAACAAGAATCCATTAAATTAAACTAAATGAAAGCAAAAACCAACAAAACCCACCTAACCGATCAAAACCTCAACGTTTCAATGATCCGAATCGTTCCTTTAACAACCGTCCTCAAAATTTTAACAATCAATCAAATATAGAAGGACTGGTTTCCGAATTCATGGCATCTCAAGATGCTAGACTATCAAATTTTGACGCCGGTTTCAAACGACAAGGTAAGATGACCAACAAAATTGACACTGTGTTAAAAGCCATCACCGATCAAGTAGCAGGCACATTACCTAGCGATACGGTTAAGAACCCAAAACTGGGGCTCGTTCTTACCCAACAATAGACTCACAATCTCACCCATCCACCTCAATCAATGCTATCAAGGTACATTTCAATGAAGCAATCATTTCCCAAACAAGCCTACTGCAACCTGTGGTTGAAATCGAACCACAAAAATTGAAGGAACCCGAACCAACTCTTAAAGATGAATTTAAGGATTTGTATCTTAACCTGCCGGTTCTCGAAGTCCTAGCCCACGTCTAATTTACAATACCATATTAGATAAATACGTGGAGAGCTTAGAACTAGGCAAAAATAGATCAACATTTGTTCAAGGTGAAATACCTGCAAAGATGGGAGATCCCGCATGCTATTCGACTTCCACACTTGGTAGATTAGGGACTCAAAACACTTTGACACCCTGGCTGATTTGGGTCATGCTTACATAATCGCCGAACCTTTACCTCATCAAAAAGCTTACATCGGAATATTAAAATGAGGACTTACCATGTCTATGAGTTGGCTTGACGGAACCAAATCCTACCCCGTTGGGATTGTTAAAGATGTAGAAGTCCACATAGGAAAACTTAAACTATTAAATGACTTCTACGTGCTCGATATTGAAAAAGGACTCCGAGACCCCTTTGTATGTAGGAAGAGGATTCCTGGCTACCACCAACGCAGTTATAGATTGTACGATGGCCAAAATAGCGGTAGGAGAAGGAATCACTAGGTTGGTATTCGTTGTAAAAGGAGTAGACTTAGTGAGTGAGGAAGCAACCTTATTGGGACCACACATATAAAAAGGGAATCTAAGTAAACCCCCAACCTAGCTCGGATGAATAAGGCGCAAAACCCTCTTATTATGCAAGGAAAGACTTCTTAGCTTGCAATTGCCTGGAAAAGGGAAAGTTTCCTAGAGTGATGTCGAGCTTAACCTTTTTAAGGGCACCTTAGTGTTAGTAGAATGGTAGAATTTCCTTGGAGCCATCCCTATTAACCTTAAGAAAAACATGTAGGAATCTGAGTACTAATTAAAAACCCAATTAACTGGTCAAGCTACCCAAAACGAAGATGGAGCATAGATTCCAAGAGTAGACCTGAAAGTGACCGACGAAGGGAGAGGAATCACCAAACACAACAATCACCCGACTACTAAGAAGCTCCTCCAAAAGAGAAAATCAAAGAGAAATCATTGACCTTGACCACTCTACACACATAACATTTGACTTCTAGTCTAGCTACAAGACCTCTTTAATAAAGAAACGCGCTCTTGGGATAGGCAACCCAATTTATTTACCAAGCAAATTAGGGAGTGGGACATGTGTGATTTAATTCTTTATAAGTTTTTTATTATGTTTAACTACCTTGTAATCATGCAATTGTTGTCTTTAACACGTCTTAATTTTCAATCAAAGGACATTTCGCAAATAATAAAAGTTAGGGAATTTATCCTACATATGGAGCCACATTCAAAACTTGTTTAATAAATTGTTTAGATTAATTCGCGTCAGTTTAGAGTCATATGATTGAATCGTTAAATCTCAGGTTTTATGCAGCTTTTTATATAGGAATTAACTTATGGAATCAAGTGCAGGAAATTTTTCATCAAAAACAAAAATTTCATTTTCACAAAACATGGAGACGGCGTCACAATTAACAAGCGACGCCGTCACCACGACACTTGTGACGGGGTCACACCAACCCCGACGGCGACGTCCAAACACAAGGACCCAGAAAACTTAAAGTATTATTATTTTTGCAAATAAACTTGTGTACAACATATTAAAAATATTAATATCTTTATAAACTACATAAAACCACGAGTCTAAACAATTCTCATTCTTTCTTACATATCGATCGAACCCTAACTTCACAGATATGTATAATTTGGTTAAACCGCACATTTTATTCTGGTATAGTTTTTTTTTTTTTGTCTTTGTCCTTTAATAAATGTTAATTTGATGGAGAATAAGCTTGCAGTTATTAGGATGCTTTCATTGGATGATTCTTAGAGGATGATTTAACCAGTTATCGCTTGTTTCTTCTTTATTATTAAGCAAACCAGGGGAGTACTAGTTTCTTTTCCTTGTTTTCTTTTCCCTTTATCTGTTTATAAGGGTACATCTAGAGAACATTAGGGACAATGTTCAAAATAAGTACAGGGGGAAATAAGCCTTAGAAACTATTCTTTCATTTGTCATTTGCATTGTTCTTAAAATAATGGGTAATATATCAAAACATAGCATAAGAGGTGATTTTTACCCAATTTTAATTATTTTTTGACACATACTAACGAAAACCGAGTATTAATAGCGTCCAATGGATAGGAACTTATATGACTAGCACAAAAACCCTCAAAATTCCACCCCCACAATGTAAGGTTCGCCCTTAGATAATATACCTTTAGCTTGTTCGAGTTAAGGAGTGAGCAATCATGTGTGTCTATTCTATCATTACGGATGTGTATGCGTGGTTTTGTCGCCTTTTCTGGAACATTTGTATCGGTTATTTTAGGATTATGAGAGTATACCGATAGCATATTAAATTCCAGAACTTGTTTTTGTGATGCATCCTGAGACCGCATAGTAAGTATTAGGATTTGGTTGATAAGAGGGATTATATAACACCCTTATTTTTGACATATAGCAGCGGAAGCTAATCCGGAGTATTATTTCATAGTACAACAGTCATAATCATAGAAAACGACTCAAAAGAAACGTTTTTAAAAGATAAGTTATCATTCAATATTTCATCAAAGTTTTTACAAACAGATGTCCCAAAATCTACATGAAAACAAAACGTTTGAATGATAACAGTTTAGCTATCTTCAAATCCGTGCCATAAGATGCTCAATTACCTGAGATAAACATGCTAAAAAGAATAACACAATGGTTGAGTGAAATTCATTGATTTATAATGACATAGTCTAATACAAGTTCAATCATAAGAGTGGGTTACGTTTTTATACCACCATCATGTTTAATAATTGCAATGAGTACAATTATTATGTGAAAGAATAGTATTATTAGCATCTATGCTCATGGCACTCAACTGACTAAGTGTATATATCAATAAAGATATATATATATGAATATATATAAAGATAATGGCCCACGTGAGGAACTTATGCCATAACCTATAAGTTTTCAAAGAAGTGCGTTTGGTTTACCTACGCGAATAACACAAAGGGGATTAATCAAACCCAAAATGGCCTAATCACAATATTCGCGTTCACAACTCGTAGGCAATTAATGGTTCATGATATAGAAATAATGGCAATGGAAGCTACTTAGGCAATAATATATCTGGATAGCATACATATCTGGATAGTATACATTTAGAAAACACTTGATGGTTTAAGCATGTATCCCCCTCACGGGTTTATAAAATATAAGAGATTTAAAAGTGAGGCTATAAACTCACCTTATCAGGGAAATCTGATTGATGGCAAAAGTATATCAAATGAAATGCGTCTGTATGGTAACACGATGTTATCTACTTGAACGTGAAAATTCAGTATATCAATTGAAAGAAAGCAGCTTCGTCACGTAACCTGGGATAATATGTCGAGTCTTAGTTTGATTATCAAATCTTCATAATGTTTTATCATGTTTGATTGATTAATTTATGGATATAGTGTATCACTGTTCGGGCAATCATAATCCAGAGGCCACACAGTTTTGTTTGAGGAGTCAGGGCACTTTAAATCGTAAACCCAGCAAACTCGCCAGAACAAATACCCAAATGGAACCCCTCACATGAATTTCCTTAGTATCGTGATACGATAAGATTTTAATGTTTCTTCAAAAGTTAGTTAATAATAAATTACGTTTAATATATCGTATTTAATTTAAAATGCGTCGATCGATAATTAATAACGAAGAATGTGTCGGGTTTTAATAAAATCGGGTTTGATAATGTTTATCTATATTTTTATAATTTATATAAAAATATATTATTTTATATTTTTAAGAATATCAAATTGACAATATATACCCTTGATTTATAAACATTTACAAAACTAGTCCTTTCAACAAAGTATTTATTAAATAATCCCTTGACTTTAGAACTTGGCAAAACCAACTTATAAGTTTAATAAAATGGTAATTTCAGCCCTTGTACTTGATAATTTCAAAAAGTTACGATATATACCCCTATGCATGAAAAACGTATCATTTTTAGTCCAAAATCCATAATAATGATATTTTTCAATATGAAAAGCAATTTGCAGGTTATAGCTTATTAATATAATCTAAACTAAGAAGTTTTTACGTAACGAAAGTTTAAAATAACGATTCATTGAAATCAAAACGGGTCGTTTTAGGGTTTAAAAACGAAAACGCGTAGGTTTTTAATTCAACTCTTTTCAAGACTTAATAAAGTGATTATAGAAATGTTAGATAATCTTATTAGGATAGCTTATAACTTTAGTTTACAATATTAGCTTATAGATTAAAGAAAAACACGAAATTAGGGTTTCGTGGTCACGATTTGGATCAAAACTCAAGAATGAGTGATTTTTAAGTTAAAAGCTTGTACCAAGAGTATATTTATGATTATTAGAACATTATAAGAGTATGGAAATAGTAGGAGAGCTTGAAGAACCTGGGTTTGAGCTTATTGAATGGAAAACGGGTCGAATGGGGTCGTTTGCTTTCGTACGCCTAGTATAACCTTCTCGAGGCTTCAAGGCTTGGGTTCTTTACTTGAATTATGCTCTTGGGACTCTTATAACACTTTTTGATCAGAACTTGGAAGCCATTGATAGTTAGAAAGAAAGTTTGAAGGTGTGTTGAATAAATGAGGGTTTTATGGATTTATATAGGGGCGAACTACCCTTGTTGCCCAAGGAAACTTGGTGGCTAAGTTTAGGACATGTGGTAAGTGACTAAGAGCAGCTAGGAGATGAGTCTTGCAAGCTAGAAATGAAAGGTGGATGGTTGTGGGAGTGTTTTGAGGTCGCGGCTAGGATTAAGCCACAAGGAGGTGATGTAGCTCAATTTGTGACCAAGTAATGAACTAAGTTGCTTGTGTGCTGCTTGTTGCTGAAGTAGGAGGGTCATAGAGGTGGGTGCTTGCTTGGTTGTATGATAAAAATGGGTAGAAACAAGCAAAAAGGTGTACGGGTTCAAAAGTGAAACGGGTTAGGGTTTCTATCTCATTTTTCATGTACATTGATGTCATAAAGATGGAATATGGATTGTAAAGTTGTATATTAGAGTTTACAACTGAATTTAATAATTGATTTAATTTTAGAACGGGTAAAAACAAAGAAACGGGTCATGGTTTAAAAACTAGCTCGGTTTAGGGTTTCTTGGTTTGATTTCGTGTAATTTTATGAAATGAGAAGGAATATGGAGTGTAAATGTAATGCATTGATTGCTTGTAACTTGTACTTAATGGGTTGTACGGAATTCTTTAGGAAAACGAAGGTAAAACGGCTATTTTGAATATCGTGCATTAATGACTTGTACATTATGCTTTAAAGGTTTGTACCTTATTTTGGAGGGAATTCATATTCAAATGAGATGTTATTTTACTTGTGCATGTGCTTCGATTACTTGTACATTCACTTTGAATGTGTACATTACACAAAATTAAGGTTTAGGCATAAACGTTAACAGTTTATGTTCATTTGATTATATTGTCATGAAAACTTTATTAAATGGATAACGTACATGTTATAGAGGATGATAGATTATTGAATTGACATATTATGATGTTTACATGATGTAAACATAGATAGAAATTGGCATAGGTCGTTGCGAGAACTCGTTTACTTTAGAAATGTAAACTATGATACGTAATGTAATAGAATGAAACGAAAATTTTATTACCGTGAAAAAGTAATACTTAATATAGTAAGTAAATATTACATTGATGAAATACTGAAAAATTACAGGTTGTTATAGAATGACAACTAGCTAGGTCACTCATTTAAAATATATAATATATCGTAGATGTTAATAATGTATTATTAATAATCTACTATATGTTGTTAAAATATACTATTAGATGATTAGATTGATCATAACATTTGAGACATACATCTTATAAACATAATTTTGTTGAAGAAAAAATAACTAGACTAATATTTTAGACTAGTTTTAAAGAGCATAAAATGTAAAGGGGCCAAAAATGTAACATCCAAATTCTATTATATTTATTTGTATCTAGTTATATAAATCAGGGTCTAAAAATGTAAATATGCAATTGAAATGCATGAAAATGACGTAGACTTGTTCTTCATTCTTTTTCTTAGTAGTATTTCATTCTAATATCAC
>BQNB010027854.1:0-57221 GCA_026074375.1 Tanacetum coccineum
CCTAATGCTTCTTACCCATTTCCTATTCCGTACACAAACGTCATTAACCTATGACCCCTTATCCCACGCCCTACCCTCCTTTCTACTATCTAAGTAAAATAATCTAGGAAATCTATCACATAATCTTTGATCACCAACCCACATAGCCATCTAAAACCTAATATCCCTTCCGTACCCTAACACGCCTCTACATGAAGATGTAAACCCAATCCCTAACCCATCCATCTCTTCTCTTATTCTCACTATATCTCGCCCCTCCCCTCCCCTTTACCCCCACACATTGCCCTATATGCTTTTAATCACCGTAACCCATAAACTCCCACTCGTTCCTAAACCTCCACCACCATTTACCCAATAAAGCCAAATATTTTGCCAGTAATGACCCTATATTTAGACCCCCTGACCCATGTGAAGCTATAACCATATCCCATTTGACCCATGAATTTTTTTCCCTTCCTCAACCCCACCCCAAAAGAAAATTTTCAAATTCTCACAAGATTTTTTATAACATTCGAAGGCACATGGAACATCGAAAAATAATATATTGGCAAGCTAGCTCGAACCATTTTAACCAATGTTAAACGCCACCCGAACGATATTGTTTTAGCTTTCCAATTGGCCAACCGACTCTTGAACCTATCTACTACAACGTTCCATGCATTTATCCTCCTCATATCTTCACCAACTCGTATCCCCAAATAAGTAAAAGGAAAATCACCGAAACCACAACCCATCAACCTCACCATGTAATTCAGCTCCATTTCGTTGACCCCGATACCATAAAGCTTACTTTTACTGTAATTTACCCGTAACCCAGATACCTCTTCAAAACACCTTAAAATACACATAAGAGACCTAGCGTTATCTTTATTCCATTCACCAAAGAATATAGGGTCATCCACATTGTAAATGAGACATCGTGACATAATTCTTACCTACTTTTACCCCTCTAAAGACACCATTTGCCATTGCTTCGCTAACAATTGTGTTTAAACCTTCCGCTGCCAAAATGAATAGAAATGGCGATAATGGGTCACCTTGTCTAACCCCCGTTTCTATCCTAAATTCCTCTATTGATGATCCATTCACGAGAATATATATGCATGACGACCGAAGACACACATCCACCCATTTACACCATTTACACCCGAACCCCATTCTATTCATTATATTCAATAAGAAACTCCAATTAATGCTATTGTACACCTTTTCGAAATCCACTTTAAAAATAAGGCTTTTTTTCCTTGTTTTCTTCAAGAACTCCATCGTCTCATTTGCAATTAAAATTCTGTCAAGGATATATCTTCCTTTTATAAACTCATTTTGAACTTCCCCCACTACATTACCCACTACACGCTTAACCCTTTCCGCTAACAATTTGGCAATAATTTTGTAATAGGAACCAATAAGACTCATGGGTCAGAAGTCCCAAAGCCCAATGAGATCCGAAACCTTTGGAATAATAGTGACAAAAGATGAATTTCACCATCGCAAAATCTCCATACGTTTCCAAAACCACATTACCACCCTCTTCACATACGATTTATCATCTCTCAAAATTTTCTAATAAACTTGAAATTAAACCCGTCAGTCCCCGGGGATTTATCTCCCCCACAACCAGATATTGCATCCCATACCTCTTTCTCCAAAATCCTCGCTTCTTCCGCCGATATCTTTTCAAACCTATCACAACAAAAGATCGGTCTAATTCCACGCCCTTCAGAAAATAAGAATTTATAATGTCAAGCCGTCTACATCTTTATTAGCTTAGGCTCCTCACTCCACACCTCATTAATCATAAGCCCTCTTATGTTGCATTTATTGTTCCTTCTCTTAACGTACGAGTGAAAAAAATTTGAATTCTCATCTCCTTCCACGTCCCACCGAATTTTTGCTTTTTGTCAGAGCATGTTACCGTATTCATTCTCCTTCTCCTCCCACCGTTTTCTTGTTTCCAACCACGTGTTTCACTCCACCTCATTCAACACTCTCTTTTCCGATTCTAATTCCCATCGCATATCTTCCTTTTTAGCTCTTTAATTTTTTCCTTGTGACCACCGAACCTATCCTTACTCCACATCCTAAGACTTGTCTTGACATTTTTTAGTTTCTCACGAAATATACAATTCGGTCAATAACTCCTCACTTCTTTTTTCCACGCCTCTTCAATGACATGTTGAAAATCCGGTTCATTCATCCAAATATTAAAGATTATGAATGGTTTAGGACCAAAGTCTAAATCCACGTCTTTCAACACTATTTGGCAATGATCGAATAATTTACGATCCAAAGCAATAATCGAAAGATTACCCCATATATTGTAAAAATCATCATTCAATAAAAAGCGGTCTAATTTACTGAACTTCATCTCGTCATCACTTACCCTAGTAAATCTGCTTCCACCCGTCGGAATTTCCATTAATCAAGCGTCATTTATGAACTCATTGAACTCGCACATCTCTTTAATGTTCAATTGTGAATAAAGCCTGTCTTCACTACTTCTAACCACATTTAGATCTCCAAAAATACACCAAGCACCTCGCCATCTATCCATCAACCCCGCGAGCCTATCCCATAAACTTGGGCATTTGACATCATATATACACATCGCAAGATACAAGAGAAGCTGACCATCTAAATGGTCGATAGAAAAGAATATCTCGATTGAGATTTTTCTATTGAAAGTATAAAATAACACTAGGGCTCCCATCATTTCATCACCGTATAAAAAAGCGATGAAAGCAATACATGTTACGAGATTTGATCAATGATAGATAAGTTAATGTAGAAATCTATGATTATAAATCTTGATCAGTTTTAGACTCCAGGTTGCACATCAAAGTAATCCATGCATCTAATTCACCTGGAGAAAAACAGGGCTTTAAGAAAGTGTACAACAATAAAGTTTGGTTAGATTTCATGACAAGGGTTTTTTGTAAATGTGCTCAAATGTTGTCACCAACTGTTCTGTAAAGTATTTGATGAAACCATGTCAGAACCTGTGTAGTAATGTTTACCCAATAACGTGTATGCATATGGAAATGTGTCATAAATTTAAAGATTGTATAATATGCATGACCATATTT
This sequence comes from Tanacetum coccineum, assembly GCA_026074375.1. Taxonomy (NCBI): domain Eukaryota; kingdom Viridiplantae; phylum Streptophyta; class Magnoliopsida; order Asterales; family Asteraceae; genus Tanacetum; species Tanacetum coccineum. The sequence goes on from BQNB010027854.1 coordinate 3,087, forward strand.
AACGACCCCCCCGAAATTGTCAAAAAAATTGTACGTCATGAAAATTGTTACCGGTAATTTAGTCCAGGATAAATTATTAGCCACTCTAATCCAAGGGGCAACGTAAGAGTTTCAAGTTGTGTAATAGAACCAGGATTACCGATTTACTCTAAGTTTCATAAAACTAGCGACGTAGACTTAGTTGTATAGGCCACTTTATTCAAGGCACGAGAGTAAGAAGTGTACCGATCGTTAAGGTGTTTACCCGAGTCCAAGTTAACACACAAGCCTGATAATAAATTAAAAAGTAATATGACCCATACATTAGGTGTCTCCCTACCAAGAACGACCGCCACTCTGGCAATTTCTGAGAAATAACATTACCCATTCATAGGTTAGTCCCCGATCACAAGTAACATACGTGCATTTCATGAGAAATGTTCATGTGAATATAAAATGATTGAGCTCTCTAAAGACTCAGAGCTATTCGTGTTCCGACATGTTATAACGTTCGTTATACGTGATAGGGAGCAATCGACGTGCCGGATTGACGGGATTGTGACGTCAATCCCGAAAGAGATTCTAATTTCATCACACTTCGCGGGCTCACACCTCGCAAGTGATTATCATGTTCATGGGCCAATCGAGAAGCTAATCCGTAAATCATAAAAGTTATAGTATGTTGTTTACGCTAAAAGTTTTAACTTCAAGTATTGTCGCTCGTCCTCAACAATATAAATTAAGATTTGAAGATGTGGAAATCAAAGTAAAATAGCGTTTTCTGTAAAACATGTAATGTATCAAACGATTTTTGTAATGAACACGTACGAATTTCGATCAATTAACACTGAGAGTGAACATTTGTAACAAGCTATAGTTCTTCTACTACCGCCAAAATATATTTATAGAACATAGTTAAAACTTAATTTTTAAGTGGTTGAAGAGTATGGGCTTGAATGGAAACGTCACCCAGTAAGTTAGTAATGGGATATGAAGTGACGCAAAAAGCCAGAGCCACATAAATGACTCTTAATCCAAATTTCTGAATGCTCAACCAAATCTAAACTTTATTTTTCACTTTACATAATCTAGACGAGATAATGGTGATCATCTACTGGGTTGAGACTATAAATGAATAACAAGATTCGGTCCTTAATTATTTGGTTTTATCGCTATTATAGGTTTACTCACATTTGTCATCCACGAACATTCTTTATCTCTCATCTTAAATATAAGTAATAATCTTCACAGTCTGTTTAAAGGTTGTATTTATTCATTTAATAGTGTTTACCTCAAATAAACATAATTACATTTAATATGATGATAATAGATTAATAACCATTGATTGTGATATTGTAACTAACGATTTTAGACATAAAATTTTGAAAATTATAAAAGGAAAGGGATAAGAGTGAAATTTTAAACTTCTATGATAATCATTTACAACTAGCTTTATTTGACCAAATATGTAAAATATGAATTTAAAACCTCATGAAGATAGATGACATGATCAAGACTTCTTATCAAATTTTACAAAGATAAGACAAATTGCCGCACTAACGTCTCTTCGACCATGTCACAGACCTACGTAATTTGCTATTTTTCAATTGTAGTGACGTAGTCTTATCCAAGCATGTAATGTAGAATGTCATATAACCATAGCATAAAAAAATTCTTTATTAAAACCACAATGAAGAAAAGAGAAAACTTCTGTACAGTACATGTTCAAATGGATTATTCAGTTTGAGTTTATATAGAAGGCTATTTTTGTAGTTTCACTAATTTCTTATAATATTTCACCTTCAACGTCAAGACGAGTACTAGTGTTTATATATCGGCTTCCAAAAATACGAAATAAGATTTTTATACCGGAATAACAGCATCTCGGCAAAGAACATGATTTAAATTATCGACGATATACGTCAAAATTTATTTGATGAATGAAGAATAGTAAATGTGAAAAACGTGATGTGAATATTAATAGAAAAGTTTACCTCACGAGCCAAAAGCGAGACCGTTTCCGATATAAAAACGACCATTAGTAAGGACATCGAACAAACAAAAAGACTACGAATCAACCAGAAGTAAAACCTTAACACATGCTCGAAACAACGAGCAAGCGTAACAATCCAACTACGAGGAGCAAGAAACTAATCGCGACCACGAACCGATCGAGACTAATTCGAAGCAGAATTTCCAAACTCGAACACACCGACGAGACACCGTAACTCCGGGAGACTCAACTACAATGTTATGACACTACAATACCTGAAAATGAGGCTAACGTCGTCAAACTTAGAATGCAAACTCCAAACTGCAACAGATGAAGCCATACACCAACATGATCACAAACGAGAATTTCATTCGATTATGAACACATAACTTGGGCCTGTTTGATGTGGCTTAACCTAAGAACATGGTGCATCTTCATCTCCCTCTTGTTTTGTTATCTCAAATAACATGTAGGTTTCTTATTTAGGTTCAGTGTGAATGAGTACATATAATGTGGCGAACAAAAAAATGACAGTGACTAAACAAACTTTATTAATATATACATGCGTGACTTGTGTTTCTGGTGGTGTTTTCTTGCCGTAACTTTTAAGTGGGATGAGAGGGTTTTGATGTTTGATTTTACTTTCAAATGAGAGTGTGAGAGTTTGTTGGCTTTGAGGTTAAGCTTTTTATTATTTAATTTAAAAGATAAGAACTAGAATTTACCACTTCACAAAACCATCAAATGGTTTATCACAAGGGACGGATTGTATGGTTTGTTAGGGCATGGATTAATGAATAAACAATTGCCTAGTGCTGTTTAAGAAACAAGCTTTGAAGTATGGTCGAGATGGACCCCTACAAAGCTGCAAAATTTGATATTATTGTCACATTTCCTTGTTTTGTGCCGAAAACATATGCATGCATGTGTAAAGAAAATTAAAATAGGTCGGAGCGCGGAAGTTAGAACAGTTAAAGATGACAATCTCGTGGGGATTTGTAAAACCCTTGGCAATAAGATGGACTGAATAATCAATGTAAACTAGTATAAGTATGGGAAATTAGAATATTTCGAAATTTGAATGCGAATTCAATAGTTGAAGTATTTACAAGACTGCGTAAGGTTGTAATAGAATGTATTTTGATAAAAAACATATTATAAACAGTTTTATAGTCTATAATTATTGTGGTAGTCATTGGGTGTCGTCTTGATAAAGTCTATGTCCGCTAAAAAATACAACTTTGACACGAACAAATTCATTGCGTTTTTAGTACAGAGCTTTATTTTGAATACATGTTAAATAATTTTAGTTAATTATATTTTTATTTTAATACATAAATGAGCTGATAAAAATAAATATAATATAATTATATTTCTGTGTTGAGTAAGTCAGTTATGTGTGTCTGATTTTTTCACAGTTGGCGAATCATTTTTCTCCTCGTTTTCACAGTCAAACAAGTTTTGAAAAGTAAAATTTTTGTAAATTGTAGGGATAATATATATGATTTATTTATTACAATATGCACTGAAAATTTAACGTCATTTACCACGGTAATCGTTTTTAGTGACAATAAAAAGAGTCAGAAAGTCAAAAAGTCAAGCAGATCCGAAAAGTCTAAAGTTTAAAATAGTACTTTAAAAATTTCGAGAAATTGTGCCAGGAGTGTTACATGTACTTACCCCGTAAAGGAAATCTCGTCCAGAGAATAGTAAAATTTTGTGTTAACCGATTAATGTGACGCAAGAAGACTATTTTATATTAATAACTAGCCGAGGTGTCAAAAATAAGGAAACGTGTGTAACTTTATATTTCAGCAAATTTAGCTATATCTGTCTAAGACTTAATCGTTCCCTATACTCAAAATATGAGTTAGCAAAGTTGACTTCAGTATCTATTAAAATCCAATCAAAATTGGTTCCTCAAAATAATCTATTATACAGTTTCTTTATTACTGATATAATAACAACGTATAATAAATATAAAACTCTCATTATTAGTGGAAACACGAGGGAGAAAGTGGTAGTGCGTGAGTATGTCTGTATAAAGTCATAAATGTTCAGAAGGACGAATCTCGTTTCTGATATCCTGTAATGTTCGACTGATTAATACGGGTAGTGAGGCTAATGAGTGTAAGTATCCAACATACTTTGCACTACTAGTTAGTGTGTATTATGACTAAATTGTTGTACTATTAGGTCTGCAATGAATAAATCAAACCGTATACTATCTCGAAAAGAAGGTGTTTTCTGGTTTAAGGTGGGGGTTAGAGAATTACCTATTGATAAGACGTACAGTTGGTACCTGGCATTCTTACATGACCCAACAACATAACCATAACGCCAATTAACAATAACAAATTGGTGATGGATGCAGATAGGAAGACTGAGGACAGTCCAAAAACAATTATCCCCATGGAATAAAGTTCAACAAATGGAGGAGCACGACAAGGGGGGAGAGCTTTAGGCGATAGACAGGCATAATAATGGTACTCCATGTCATTAGTTCAATGATGATTCAACTCCATTAGTTTGAATTGTGCATAATCAGGTTTAGGCTCCACAATCGAGTTCATGATCATAACGATTTGTAATCGCAAAAGTACTAACCTAAGAATGAGATCAGATAGCTCAAGTGAGGCCTTAAGATTTTTGCTGAGTGGTAGAACAACGAGAAGTTTCTCTAGACGCTTTTCAACGGATTTCGTAATTATCGATTCGAGTTTCATACTCCGTTGACAGATTTTGATACCATTAAGCCCACTCATTAATTAATTTATTATTTACATAGAAGAAGCGTCCCCAATTTTATTTAAATAATGAATTGATAAAATATGGTTTCGGTGATTTACCAATATACTTATTTAAACGAAGAGGCGTCCCAATCCTTTCAAATAAAGAGATTATAAATCATCCTACTTAATAATTTCTGATGCAATACGGGTATTCACATAACCTCCAAGGTGAATGATGACATTACCGAATGCAAGTGCGACTAATGAGTATGGACGAGTGGTTAAAAAACTCATCTTCAGGAGACGGGAGTAAGATAATAATCAGGGGAAATCGGACATAAGTTTCAAATAATTTATGAGATACTCGATGTAGCGTAGATAAGCGTAAAGGTCCTTCTGAACGAGTCCAACATAGCAAATTATCATTCAAATCCATATATTAAAAGTCCCGTCCTCATATACAAGACTTGAAATACTTAGATTCGATACACAAATTCTATGTTAAACAAAATTATGACGGTTTTATTCGTGCAATACGATATATGTATAACCATATAGAAAAATATTCTTAGAATCATTGTTAACTTACACTTTGGTCGGAAGATGTAAATGAGACCATTGTGCAACTCACCAAAGTCTGAGGTATGAATGAAGAAACCATTGTGAAATTCACAATGTCTGCTAAGAAATGCTCTGGAATTTATATAAAAAACTCTATATAAATAAAACGTTGCGTGGATATACGCAAAAGATTACCAGGCAAAATTATTACATATAGTAAGGTTCATGTAAGCACTTAAGGTAAACAAGGTAACTAAGCAAGTAATCAAGAAGTGTGTAGCACTTTGAGAATGTTTTGTTGTGAATGCAATGTTGTGGAAAACGGTTATAGTCCTATGGTAAAAAATTGCAACCTAGTTCTCTATAAGCCATGGCTCTGGATACCAAATCTGTAAGCTACCCCCCAAAAACGGGTCCCATAGCGTAAAACGTGTCCGGTGAGTGGTCGTTACTATCTATAAGTACCGCAAGAGACGCAAGGATACAAGAAAACACCGTCTAAATGTGTCGTATTGAAAAGTGAAGTCTCGTTGATTATCTGAAATAAAATAACACTGGGACCCATCATTTCATCACCATAAATAGCTTGAAAAACAATACAACGAGTAATTTGATCATTTGTATGTAAGATAGAAATCTATTATTGAGAATCCCGGAGAACTTGTCAGTATTTAGACTCCGTGCACATAAATAATCCAAAGCATCTAATTCACCTCGAGAAAAAGACATTCTTAAAGGAAAAAGTTGTCAACAGTAAGTTATGGTTCTATTGTGCAGTGTTAAGTCAATCGATAAGGTTATATTTGCTGACGTCGTAAAAAACTAGAATGATTGTACCAACACTCAGCGTAATAATAGGTATGTGTCTTGGTGACCAAGTAGATTTACCATATATTGTTCCAAACCATGGTATGATTTCCAAAATAAGTATTAATGGGGGTGAAAGTCAAAGTGTTAAAGTGTTGATAAAATTAGGCATGACCATTTTAATCCTCCCAAATGAGCGTCACAAAAATGTACTATGAAAATTGGAGCCGTAATTGTCCAGTAAGTATGCGTATTGGCCACTCTATCCAAGGTCAACGTAAATGTTTCAATTGTGTATAGTGTGAACCAAAGTATATATTTACACATTAGTTACCACTAAGTTCAAAAAACTGCGACGTAAGACTTGTATGTATGCACACTTATTATTTCGAATGCGGCAATATACGGGAACGCGCATATCCTAATGGAGCGTCGGTAAGGGTAGTTGTACCCATCAAGGTGTGTCCCGTCCAAGAACACCCGGGTTATAAATGAAAATAATATTGTACCCATCAAATAGGATACCCCCTTATCCAAGAACACCCGGCATTCTTGGAAATAACAATTGTAACCCATCATCTAGAGGGTCCCATCGCAAGTAACAATCCGGGTATTATCCTAGAAAATTAGAGTAATCAGTGTGTAATATTGATATTTAGGGTTGGTGTTCCAAGAGACTCAACCAATCGTGTGTTTTCCGCTGACGATGTTATATAGAAACGTTCGATATATCCGAGAGGGAGTAGAGAATAGTCTATCACACCGAACGCTAAAGGAATCTTGGGACAATACTCCATTAAATTAGAGCTATTTCATATACATTACCAGTCATCTCACAGCTGCCTCCAAGTGATTTACAGTTCATGCAACCTAAGCTAATCCGTAATCATAAAAGTATAATATGTGTTTACGTTCAAAATTAAACCAAGTATTGTATCTCTTCACAAGATATATAAATGAGTATGGAAATCAAAGTAAATGCGTTTGTAAACATGTATGCAAACCGAAATGTTAAATGGGAACACGTAACGTTAATTTTAAATCGAACGACGAAGTGAATTGTAACAAGCATGTTCTCACCCCCAAAATATATGTAAAACATGTAAAACGTAGGGCTATGAAGCTCACCTTGTTAGTAGATGGAATGAAGTGCGCAAAAAGCCGAGCAACTACTCTTAACCAATTTTGATGCTAACAAAGTCCAAACTTATTCTCCCCTCACATAATCGACGAATAATTGAATCCAACTTACTACTAATGAGGAATAGAAGTAACAAGCGTCTTAATTATTGGTTTTACCATATATAGTTTACACAATTTTCATCCAGAACATTTATACTCATCTTAAATATACTAATGAAATCACATTATGTTAAAGGTTTGATTCATTAATATATATATTTAATGTTACACAAATTCGAAAATGAATAATTACTTTTTATATGATGAGAATAGATATATAACATAAGAGATGTGATACTATGAAATATTAATGACAAATTTTGTTTTGAAAATAATAAAGAAGAAGGTACCGATAAGGGGATAATAAGTAGATAAATTGTCAAAGCTCCATGAGTAATTCATGCTATCCAACTGGAGCTAGTATTTGGACCCAAAATGAATGTAAAATAATGAAAATAAGTAACCTCATGAAATAATGACACTGATCAAGAACTTCATTATAAATATTTTAGGCAAAGTAGAAACAAATAGGGCGCACTACGTCCTCTTCGGACCGATGTTCTAGCAAGACCATTCTATTTTGTATGTGATTTGTTCATAAGTAGGTTGATGTTCAAGCATAGTAGAAGTTTAGAAATTGTCATATAACCATGCATAAAAAAATTCTATAATAACCACATGAGAAAAGAAAACTTCTGTACAGTACATGTTTCGAAGAAGGGGCATATTCAGTTTGAGTTTATATAATAGAGCGCGTATTTTTGTATGATTACACTAATGTCTTTTGTATAAATTATTTTTCATCCACCTGTTCTAGGACGACCAAGACAATTACTGAGTTGTTCTATAATAGTTCGGCTTCCATAAAATACAAATATAGATGAATTTTATAAATGAATAAACAGAATCTTGCACATGACATGGACTTTTTAAATATGCACCAGTAGATGAATCAAAAATTTTAGATTTGTGCGAAGATATAATAGAAATTGAACGTGAATTTGAATAGAAAAGTATACCTTACCTGGAGCCAAAATGGAGACCATTGGTGAGTTATTCGAGCGAATAAACAAAAAGCCTAACATTGAGGTAAGGGACATCGAGATACTAAAAACATAAAGACTACGATCAACAGGAAGTATAAACCGACAACACATAGACTCGCGATGGCGTACCCGAGCTTGAACTCCATACGACGGAGCAAGAAACTATCAAGCGACCACGCGGAACCCGATCGATGAACTTATCACGAGCAATATTTCCAAACTCGAGTAACAACACCGTACGAGGCACCGTTAACCTCGGGTAACTACATACTGTAACAATTTTGATGAACACTACAGACCGTAAAATGTGAGGGGACGGAACTCCAACTTTAGAATGCAAACTCCAACTTGCAACAGATGAAACCATACACCAACATGGAATCACAAAACGAGAATACACTTCGATGTTATGAAACACATAAGCTTGGGCCTAGTTTATGATGTGGCTTGAACCTTAGAAAGAACATGTGTGCATCTTCATCTCGATCATCCCTCGCTGATCTTTTGTTATCTCTAAATAACAAGGTAGGTTTTCTTTATTTAGGATTCAAGTGATGTGCAATGAAGTAAATATAAATATGTGGCGGGAACGAAAAAATGACAGTACTAAACAGAACTTTAATATATTATACAGTTGCTAGACAGGGTGTTTTCGTGGTGTGGTGTTTTCTTGCGTGAAACTTCAACTATAATGAGGATGAGATGTATTTTTTGGATGTCTTTTGATTTTACTTTTCTCAAATGAGAGGTGTGAGATTTGAAATGTGCTTGCGTGTAAGCTTTTTATTAATTTAGTTTTAAGGTAGAGAACTGTGAATTTACCACTTCACAACCAAAACCATCAATGGTTTATCTCCAGGTACGAGTATGAGATATGTTTTGTTATGGGCATGGATTAGATGAATAAGACAAGTGCATAGGAAAGTGTACGAAACCATGCTTGATGTTGTGTGAAGTATGGGACTCCTACAAAGCTGGCATAGTTTTCTTTTGTCGATGCTCTTTTCCTGTTGTAGTGATGCCGAACAAATGCCAATGCTTAGTGTAAAGAAAATATAAGGCCTCGGGAGCATTGATCAAGGTTAAAGTAATATACATTTAGGTGTTTGTAACTCCGTTGGATAAGTAGATAATTGGATGAAGTTTACTATAGTGAGGGAAAGAATGATGAATTTCGAATTTGAGTATTTACAGGACTGTATAAGAGATGTTTATAAATGTGGTTTAAAAAAAATTATTTAAATATGTTATATTATTTATTTGTGTATTTCATTGGTGTCTCGGTAAGCGTTGTCCGCTAAATTTACAACTTTAGACCATTGAGACTGAGAGTGAATAAAGTCTATAACAATTGACCGTTTTTTGTACAGACGTTTTTTTTGAATTACATAGTTAAATAATTATATAGAATATTTCGATATTTAATTAAAATTTGTTATAATTAAATATAATTTAATTATTTTCGGTTGCGTATGGCTTATTTGCTGTTGTTTCACAATTGCGGAGATATTGGTTCCTTCGTGTTTCAAAGTCAAACTAAAGTTTGTAGAAAAGTAAATTTGTAAATGAGGGATAATTAAATGATGATTTATTAGTACAATATTGCTCTAAAATTTTAACCATTTACAACGTAAATACGTATTGTTATGTTGACATAAAATGATCAAAAGTTCAGAAAAAGCCAAGTACCAGGGATCTAAGCAGTCAATATGCGTTTTAAAATTAGTTCAATTAAAATTTCGAAATTGCCCGGATGGTTGACAGTACCTAACCCCTTAAAGAAATCATCCGTCCGAATATAGTTGGTAAAATGTGTGTCTTAAACCATTTATAGTGACCAAGAAAGATTTTAATTTAAATAAACTCCGTTCTAATTTATATATCTGGTAAGCTTAGTCAGTCAAAATTACTATTTCGTCACTTCTCCATATAACCTAAAATTTTAATAGCTAAGTTGACCTCAGATAATTAAATCATCAAAAATGGTTCCTCAAAAATAAATCATTACAGGTCTATATACTGATATATAACGTCGTTATCAAAAGTAAATGTCTCATATTAGTGGAAACATCGAAGGATAAAGTGTAGTCGCGTGAGTATGTCTGTATAGAGTCTTAAAATGTTCGAAGGACGTAAGTCCTCGACTTCTTGATATCTGTTTAATGGTTCTGAAGATGATTAAAAAACGGATGAAGATTGGCTAATGATTTTGTTTAAGTATCCACCTACTTAGGCACTACTAGGATAGTTTTGATTACCAAAAATGTGTACTATTTTGTCTGTCAATGAATAAATCAACCGAATACAGAGTGTTTTCTGGTTTAAGGGTGGGGGTTGAATTACCTATTGGATAAAGTCGTACAAACTGGGACCGCTCCAGGACCCAACAACAGTAACCATACTGACAATAACTATAACAAATGGTGATGGGATGCAAAGAGTGAGGACATTCTGAGAAACAATATCCCTATAATATAGTTCAACAAATGGGGGAGCTCCCGGGAGAGCTTATGCGATAGACGACGAAATGTGGTACTCAGTCATTAGTTCGATGATGAATCAACTTCATTAGCTCAAGTGTGCATAGGCCGGTTAGCTCCACAATCAGTTCATGATCGTAACGATTTGTAACGGCAAAAGTACTAACCTAAAAATGAGATCGAGATGCCAAGGGTGAATGCCTTTAAGATTTTTACATGGAGTTGGAGAACACGATTGGTGTCTCTTAGACCTTTTCAAAACAGGTATTGGTCGGATGATTATCGGATTTCGATTCATAAACTCGGTGTCCATATTTGGATACCATTAAGCCCACTCATTAATAATTTATTAATTACAAAAAGAAGCGTTTCCCAATTTATTAATTAATGAATTGATAAACTTATTGTTTCGTGATTTACAAATACCCTTATTTAAACCAAGAAGGCGTCCCCAATCCTGATTCAAATGAAAGAGATTATAAATCATCCTACTTAATAATTTCTGATGCAATACGGGTATTCACATAACCTCCAAGGTGATGGATGACATGACGATGCATGTGCTCTAATGAGTATGGGACGAGTGTTAAAAACTCATCTTCGGAGACGGGGAGTAAAACAAATCAGGGGAAATCGACATAATGTTCAAATAATTGATGAGTACTCGATTAGAGTAGATAAGGTAAAGGTCCTTAAACGAGTCAACATAGCAATTATCATATCAATCCTTATATTACAAGTCCCGCCCATACAAGACTTTGTAAACTTAGATTCATACACAATTCTATGTAAACAAAATTTTGACGGTTTTTCGTACGCAATAACGATATGTATAGCATTATGAGAAAAATATCCTTAGAGATCATTGTTTAACTTACAAATGTCTGATATTTAAATTAGACCATGTGAGCAACACACAATGTCCTGAGGTATGAATGAGGACCATTGTGAAATCACAATGTCTAAGAAATGCTCTGGTATTTATAGTAAATGACTCATATATAAATAAACGTGCGATATACGCAAAAGATTGTAAGGCATATAAATGTACATAAATGTATGACATTAAGCATCTTAAGTAACAATTAACCTGAAATCAAGTAATCAATTAGAGTGTAATGCACTTTGAGAATGTTTGGTTGTGATGCAATGTTTGTGAAAACGGCTGTAGTCTAGGTAAAAATGCAACCTAGTCCTCTATAACCTTGGCTTTGAATACCAATCTGTAACACCTCCCAAAAAGGTCGCAGCGGAAATGTGTCCGGGGGCGTTACTTCATAATACACAGCGCAAGATACAAGAGAACGACCTCTAAATGTGTTGTTTGAAAAGTAATCTCGTTGATTTTCTTGAAATTAAAATAACACAGGTCCCCATTCATTTTACTCCCCATAAAAAGGCTTGAAAACAATACAACGAGATTTGATCAATTTGATGTACGTAGAAATCTATGATTGAAATCCTTGTCAGTGATTAGACCTCCAGAGCACATCAATTAATCCAAGCATCTAATTCACCTGAGAAAAACATGACCTAAAAAGTGATCAACATTAAATTGGTGAGTTCATATGTTTTTGTAAATACAAATGTTTGTACAACGTTCTGTAAAGTAATGTATGTACCATTCCAAACCTGGTATGGTTTCCGCAAAATGTATGTAATGAATGTCATAATTTAAAGTGATTGTAAAAATTCATACCATTTTAATCCCCCAAATAGTCATACAAAAATGTACGTATAGAAAATTGGACCGTAAATTGTCCAGAGTTGTATTGCCACTCTATCCAAGTCAACCGTAAATGTTCAGAGAGTGTATAGAACCATGATTACCATTTACTCTAAGATTCATGAAAACAGCGACGTAGACTTGTGAATGAATGCCACTTTTATTCAAGGCACGGTAGAGAAAGTACCCATCGAAGGTGTTCCCTCCAAGAAACACCCGTAATAATGATAATAGATATGTACCCTTCATAGGTGTCCCCCCTTCCAATGACACCCGGCATTTCTGGAATAACAAGTACCCATCATAGTGTGTCCCCTCCAGAACATCCGGGCATAGTTCCTGAAAAATGTCATGTGAAATAATTGTTGGCGCCTAAAGACTCAACCAATCGTGTGGTCGCTACATGTATAAACGAGTCGTTACCAAGGTGATAGCGAGTCACCCAACTGGATTGTCAATCCGAATAGATCTTATTACATAAACATTCGCGCTCACCCTCCAAGTGATATTACAGTTCATGCAACCTAAGCTAATCCGTAATAAAAAGTATAGTATAATGTTTTTTTAGTTTTAAAATATAACCCAAGTATAGTATCTCCTCACAAGATATCTTTAATTAGTAAGGAAATCAAAGTAAATGCATTGTAAACATGTATGCAAAGCGATTTGTAATGAACACGGTAACGAATTTAAACAAACACTTAAGTGATTTGTAACAATCATGTTCTCACCAAACTCCCAAAATATATGTAAAACATTTAAAACTGAAGGGCAATGCAACTCACCTTTTAGTGAATGGAATAAAGTGCGCAAAAAGCGAGCAACTACTCTTAACCAAAATTTGATTCTACCAAAGGTCCAAACATATTTTTTCACTCACATAATCTACAAAATTGATCAACTACTACTATAATAAACAAGACCGGTCTAATTATTGGTTTACAAATTATAGTTTAAACATTTGTCATCCAAAGAAGCATTTATACTCATATTAAAAATATTAAATATATCACAGATGTTTAAATGTGTATTATTTTAAAATATTGTTACCCAAGTTAAAAATTAAAACTTTTTAATATTGATGAGTATAGATTAATAACATTTGAGATGTAGACTACGATTTTAGACAAATTTTGAAAAGTATAAAAGGGACAAGGGATAAGAGTGAAATTTTAAACTTCTATGATGAAATCATTATACCACTATCTATAATTTGACCAAATATGTAAAATAAGAATTTAAAACCTCATGAAGATATATGACATGATCAAGACTATCTTATCAATTTATACAAAGAGAAACAAATGCTCACAACGACTCTCGACCTGATGTCAGCAGACCTACTAAGTTTGTTTCATTTGTAGTGATTTTTCAAGCATGTAAATTAGAATCATATAAGCCATGCATAAAAAAAAATTCCCTAATATTAAAGCCCACATGAGAAAAGAAAACTTACTGTAACAGTACATGTTTCAATGATTATTCATTTTGAGTATTATATAGATAGCTATTTATGTAGTTTCACTTAATTTCATATAATAATTCACCCATCAACTCAAGACGAGTCACAGAGTGTTTATAATATCGTCCATATCCAAAGAATACGAATAAGATTTTATAACGTAATAAACAGGAAATCTTTGCAAGACATGATTTTTAAATTGACGGAGATAAAGCAAAAAATTGATTTGGATGATAATAAATGAAACGTTGAAAATTAATATGAAAAGTTAAACTCCGAGCCAAAATGAGACCGTTTCGATATAAAAACGAACATGAGTAAGGACATCGATCCAAACATAAAGACTACGATCAACAGAAGTAAAACCGAAACACATGCTCGAACACGAGCTTGAACTCCAACGACGGAGCAAGAAACTATCGCGACCACGAACCGATCGAACTAACTCGAGCAAATTTCCAAACTCGAACAACACCGACGAGCACCATACCCGGACTCAACTACAATTTTGATGAACACTACACCGAAAATGAGGCGAACTCAAACTTAGAATGCAAACTCCAAACTGCAACAGATGCATCCAAACAACCTACAATATCACAACGGCGAATTTCATATTCGATTAATGAAACACATAACAGTTGGGCGCAGATTTGAGATGTAGCTTTAACCTAACAACATGGTGCATCATCATCTCCCACTTGTTTTGTTATCTCGAAATAAACATGTATTGAATCTTATTTAGTTCAGATGTTAAATGAGTACTATAATGGTGGCGAACACAAAAAAATGACAGTGACTAAACATACTTTATAATATATACATGCGTGACTTGTTAGTTCTGGTGGTGTTTTTCTTGCCTTAACTTTTAAGAGGGATGAAGTTGTTTTGATGTTGATTTTACTTTCAATAGAGAGTGTTAGAGTTTTGAGGCTTTGTTAGAAGCTTAATTTTTTTATTGTATTTATCAGAGTAAGAACAAGAATATACCACTTTCACAAAACCATCAAATGGTTTTATCACAAGTGACGGATTGTTATGGTTAGGTTATGCATTAGGATTGAATGAATAACAATTGGCCTAGTAGTGTAATAAACGATGCATGATGTTGGGTGAATGTGAACACTACCAAGCATGCAATAGTTTTTATTCTCCTTTTCCTTGAATTGTGCCGACACATAATACCATGCTTTGTGTAAGAAAATAATCAGTCTCGAGCAGTGAACCAGTTTAGAAGAACTTTAGGATGTAACCCTTTGGATAAAGGATAATATTACTTTACTAGTTTTAGTGGGAAGTTGAAGAATTAATATGAGTATTTACATTGACTAGGTTTATAAATGTTTTAAAAAAAATTATTTAAAAAGTTTAGTTATTATTTGGATTCATTGGGTTTCTTCGGGTAAATGATTGTCCTCAAAAATACACTTTGAGACTTTCGAACATTTGTGCGTTTTTGACAGACCGTTTTTGAATTACATGTTAAATAATTTATTAAATAATTCTATCTTCATAAAATGTGATAATTAATATAAATTAATTATTTTCGTGAATGGTATGCGTTATGTGCGGTTTTTCACAAATTTCAAGATATTTTTCCCCTCGGTTTTCAAAGTCAGACAATTTTGAAAAGTAAATTGTAAATGAGGGAATAAATAATGATTTATTATATTACAATATGCCTCTGGAAAATTTTATACCATTTACATACACGGTAAATCGTTTTTATTTGACAATATAAAGATCAAAAGTCAACAAGAGTCAAGTCTGTATCCGAAAAGTCAAAGATTTATAAATAGTGACTTTAAAATTTCGAAAATAGCCTGGATGTTACAAAAGTCTAAATCCACGTCTTCAACACTAATTTGGAATGATCGGATAATTTACAATCCAAAGCCAATAGATCAAGAAAAGTAATACCCCCTATATTGAAAAAATCATCAATTCATACAAAGCGTATGTCTATTTTACTACTGTAACTTCATTCAACTCGTCATCACTTACCCTAGTAAATCTGCTTCCACCCCGTCGGAATTTCCATTAATCAAGCGTCATTTAAAGAACTCAATAGAATACTCAGCACATCCTCTATAAAATTTTCAAATTTGATATTAAGCCAGTCTTCACTTATAACTACTTCTAAAACCACAATTAGATCACCAAAAATAACCACCAAGCACCTCGCCATCTATCCATCAACCCCGCGAGCCTATCCCATAACAACGTTTTTTTGTCGACTCACATGCAGCCCATAAATGCAAACTAAAAAGATATCATCTACTTTTCGTTTTCACGTACCCATTATTGCTATGAATCTCTCGTCTCCCACAGCCTCCTTGCATGTAAATATGATCGTGTCCCAAATTAAAATTATACCCTCGAGTTTTCGTTTGCCGGCTATTGTGAATATCCATAACCTTTACCGCCCTAAATATCTTCAATCCAAAAATCATCAACTATACCGTTTTTTGTTTCTTGTAACCCAATAATATCCGGTTGTTCGTTCTATATAATTGACCTAGCCCACCCTTTTTACCCAACCCCCCCATATGCCCCTCACATTAATTGAAATCATCTTCATTTAAAATAGACACACTAACGAAACGACATACCAATGATTCAGTTCTGGTGCTCCACCGCATCGGCTACATACTCTTTACTCACTTGATCACCCATCTTCTTCTTCTCCTCTTCTCCTTCAGCTAGAGACCACGAAACTCCAATCATCTCCCCTACTTCCTTCACCTATTCCATATTCAGATTACATCTAACACTTTCGGCTTCTCCATCTTTCGTGCTTCTGAACCGAAATATCTCGTTAGTTTCACCTTCTTCCTCATAATACTCCTTGTAAATATCCAAAATCCCTTTCTTGTTCTCCCATGAGCCTAACGCCCCAGTTCGCTTTGCCACCTCCATTGCTTTAGTTATGCTCCTTCTTCGATACCAAATAACTTTAAAATAATCGATATAGTCACAAACGTACAACCCATTATATTAAAAAAAAACCATATAGCAAAAAAAAATAGCACTTTAAACACGAGGCCTAACACATAAGCCATATAAAAAAATTATTACTAATATACACATTTGTCGACAACTTACTAATATACACATTGAGTGACAAATCCACTGTCGTTTTGACAGTGGGCCACTTTGCTACAGTAACGGGCTCTCATTTTGGGTCATCCCGATTTTAGTTTTTTTTTTTTTTTAAAATTTGTATGCACAAAGTAGGAGGGAAAAAAATATTACAAAAGTTCCGATTTATTCAGATAAAAAAAATACCCGCGGAAACATCTTCGATACATAATAACTTTAAAATAATCGATATAGTCACAAACGTAAAACCCATTATATTAAAAAAAAAATCCATATAGCAAAAAAAAACAACACATAAGCCATATAAAAAAAATTATTACTAATATACACATTTGTCGACAACTTATTAATATACACATTGAGTGACAAATCCACTGTCGTTTTGACAGTGGGCCACTTTGCTACAGTAACGGACTCTCATTTTGGGTCAGCCCGATTTTTTTATTATTATTATTTTTTTTAAAATTATTAAGTTTTTGTTTTTTTAAAAAAAAATTTCTATGCACAAATAGGAGGGAAAAAAAATATTACAAAAGTTCCGATTTATTCAGATAAAAAAAATACCCGCGGAAACATCTTCGATACCTAATAACTTTAAAATAATCGATATGGTCACAAAAGTACAACCCATTATATTAAAAAAAAAATCCATATAGCAAAAAAAAACAACACTTTAAACATGAGGCCCAACACATAAGCCATATAAAAAAAATTATTAATAATATACACATTTGTCGACAAACTAGCCTAAAATTCGCATAAAATCTGGCCCAAAATCTGGCCCAAAAAAAAGATATCTAGCCAAAATAGCTGAAATCTGGCCCAAAGTAAAAAAAAATACAAAGACGCGTTCCTCAACTTACTAACTATTTACGATTTTCTTACACAAAAAATCCCGTAAAAAATTAACAAAAAACACGTCAAGTTTTTATTGTTCAAATCTTTTTTAACATTCAGCGGCCCAATAAAAGATATCGAACCGTCCCAAAAAAGAAAATATTCGGGAAAAAATTAACCACAACTCCAACGCAAAAAAATTTTTCCGAGATTCATACAAAAAGGTAATATCCAGGAAAAATTAGCCCACAAAAAAAAAAACTAAAAAATAGCCTAAAATCTTGGCCAAAGTAAAAAAAAATACAAAACGGACCCTCACCTTTTAACTATTTACGATTTTCTTACACAAAAATTCCTGTAAAAAAATTTACAAAACCGTCCCAAAAAAAGAAAATATTCGGGAAAAAATTAGCCCGTCCCAACGCAAATTTTTTCCCCCGAATCATACAAAAAAAGAAAATATTAAAAATTAGCCCCGCATAACGCATCGCCCAAAAAAAACCCCCAAAACGTAAAAAATAATTATTCGAGAAAAAATTAGCCCCGCCGCAATGCGCGGGTTCTTTTGCTTGTTTTACTACAAGGCCCATCCTCGCTATTTAGCTGGGACTTGCGATAGTTACATTCATCTAACCCATCATTTAAGCCCAAATTTGTGACCCCTACAAGCCCACACTCAAGTCCAACCTGTTCACGTCCATTTATATTCTCAACTTTTAGCACTCTTTGCGTTTCAAAATTATTGTCCACGGATAGAAAATACACAGTTTAAGAAAAATGTATTAATTACTACTTTAGTTTTTACGAAAGAAAAAAAGACAATTTTACCCTTTGATAATTAGTGTTTTTTTATGTTTTTAAATACCAATTTAAACTAAGAGTAATATAGTAAACTTAAACAAATCTAATATTATTTTTAAAAGTGGACAGTAGGACAAACTAAAAAAAGAAAGATGACCAATAATTTTAAAACGGAGATAGTAAGGTGCTGTTTGTTTATTAAGAGGCTCTGAATCTGAATCTGATTCGCACATCTGAATCTGAATATTCGGTAGAAAAGTCTGAATCTGATTCCCATATCTGAATAAGTGGTCGAGAAGTCTGAATCTGAACGAAATAAAACTGTTTGTTTTGGTAAAAATGTATAGATGTGTTAAACAATAGTTTTCACAATTTAAATATAAAATGATTGCATTCGCACAAAAAATAATTTTTATTAAATAAAAAACAAATTTTATAATATAATCAATTTAAAGTTAAAGTATTTAAAAAAACATGCAATCTCATGTTTATTCGACAAAAATAAACATGTTAGAGTTTAAATTGAACTTTTAAAACGATTAACTAAATGAGTCACGTTAGAATTAAGATGTATGAGTCTGAAACCGTAACTTTTAATTTGAACAAAATATAATTGACACATAACATCTTATACATTCTTTATATAACAAAACATATGCAATCATTCTATTTAATACTTTTAATACAAAAGATAAAAGTGAAATAAGAAAAAAAAATCAAGAAATAAAATAAAAAAATAAAAGTAAAGTAGAAAATAAAAAAAATAAAAAAAAAGACATTAAGAGATGTTAAGACACCCCCTCCACATCTAGTCCAGTAAGAGGTTTATGCCTCTTACTGCCTCTGAATGAACAAAAAAAACAAACACTCTTAACATTGTTTGGATCTTACTGCCTCTGAATGACATGAAAAAAACAAACAGTCTTAATGACCTAAATGTCTGATCGCGTCTGAATGAGTCAGATTAAGATGATGTTAAGAGGTATTTCTGAAAAAACAAACACGGCAAATGTATTATAGTTATAACAAGCAAAAGTATTATAGTTATAACAAGCAAAAGGTAATTTTTTATAATAAATAAATAGAATGTGAGTGGGGGACAATACGGCAGATGTATTATAGTTATAACAAGCAAAAGTACCCGCGCGTTGCTGCGGGACGGGTTATTTTTTATTGGTGTGCCTAGGCATAAGAACCCGCGATCAACAGTTGTATCAAAAAAAGTCAACACACACACAAAAAATTCTCTCTCTACCCCCAATTCAAAAACCCTAATTGATGAACATCTTCTAACAATAAAATAGAAGGATTGAAAAGAAAAACAGATCAGGGTTTCAATACAGCGAGATAAAGGAAACGGAAACGAGTCTAATTGGATTTAAAGAGGAAATAACAAATCTAAATTACAAAAACCACAAGATGAGTAAAACCCGCACTAACACGCTAATCGATATGAATTAATCAATCAAATTATTAATCCCAATTTCAGGGTTATAACAGTATTCAAACAAAAAGGAAGAAGGAATTTAATTGTTAATTTGTTTGGATATTGAGAGTCATTTTTTGTTAGAAGATGGTTCATCATTAGGGTTTTTGAATTGGGGGGGAAGAGAGAGAAGTTAAAGGATATTGCCTTATGTAGCGTCTAATCGATGATTAATCGGCCTTGTAGACCTTGTTTTGCAACACTAGTAAAAAATATATTATTTGTTTACTTTTTATTTGTATATATATAAGATTAATTGTAGAAGAATTAATTAAAAAATGATTGTTTATCAATATTTAACTATAGAAAAAAAAACATCAAGTTAATCACGTCCTTGTAACTCTCATTTAATTTTTAATAATGATAGTTGTAACATTTGTTTAAATTTTTATCCGTGTATTTTTATAAAAGGAAAAAGTATAATTTGTTAACTATTACTATATATATACAAACGGCAGACGCCCCGACCCGCCAAACATTTAATGCCACCCGCCTTTTTTGACCCGAAATTTAATGAGCCCTTTTTTTTTTTTTCTTTTCTTTTTCTTTACATTGCCTTTTTTTTACCCTTTTTTTAACCCTTTTTTTTCTCAAAAACTTTACTTTTTTTTCCTCGGAATAACCTCTTCGCGGCTGTTTTAGTCATCCGGTCCTGTTTATTATGAGTCATCGGTCTGTTTTTTTATGAATAAAACTTTAAGTTTCCTCAAACCTCGCGCTGCGCTAATCGTCCCGCAACGGCGCACGGTCGCCATTTTTTTTTTCCTTTTTTTTCAAAAAATTTCTAAAATAAAATTTTCTTTTTTTTTCCTCGGAATACCCTCTCGCATGCATTAAATGACATTTTGCATTTAGTGTGCATTAAATGCACTGGGTTGACCGGGATGCATTTAATACGCCGGGTCAACCCTACCCGGTCCAATCGGTTTTTTTTTTTTTTTTTTTAGACAAAAAAAATTGTTTTGTTTTTTAAATACTCTCTCGCACTTTTTTAGTCATCGGTCTGTTTTTTTTATGAATAACAATAGAACTAACCACGCGCTTCAGGTGCATTAAGTTGCATTAAATGCACCGGGTTGACCCGACCCGGTCCGAACATTTTAAATTTTTTTTTTTAAATTGTTTTTTTGCTTTCTTTTCCAAAATATTCACTCGCATTTTTTCAGTTATCGGTATTGTCGGGTCGACCCGACCCGGTCCGCCCCGACCCGTTCCTTTTTTTATTTACGAAATAGCCCCTCAAATATTTACGAAATACCCCCTCGCACTATGTGTTAAATTACGAAAACTACCCTCATTTTAAATATTTTTTATAAAATACCCCTTTCCCCACTAGCGGTCGACCGTTAGTTTTTTTTAGAATGCACCAAAACAGTGCTTGAAATCGGTCGTTACTTAACGACCTTTATTTTTTTTTTTTTACAAAAATATACCTTCTAACACGTCCAACCAAAAACACCGGCCGCCAAACATCCCGCAGCAGAGCGCGGGTGATAAACTAACTTGTTTAAAACGAACATGAAAAGAAAACGGAAGGAATTTGTTTATTAATTAACAACTTTTGGACAATTACACATGCAGTCCCTGAACTCAAGTAGTCTTTCAAAGTTAGTCCTTGTCTTGTTTAATAACCCTCATTGTTGAAACTTCTTTTCACCGTTAGTCCTTACAAGTTACAATTTAGCCCATTTGTCCTCCAAAGTGAATCGTACTTGCACCGTTAGTCCTTATTAGAGTTTTAATCAAACGTTACTCATTTTAAAGCTCAAAGTTTGTGCACCGTTCATCGTTTTAAGCTTATCAATCGTCAACAAAAGCTCAAGTACCTCGATTACAACAACGATTTCAACAACAATTAATCATTGTTTTACGGTTTCTTCTTGATTTTGTAAAAACCCGTAAAAGATTCCATTTCTTTTCTCGGTTTAAATCATAGATTTGTAAAATCCCGGGAATGTTAATTGATTTCAATCCACAACAACAATCACTTTACCAACTTAAGATCCTTACATATCATTTCACATCACTTTTGCAATGTCGACTCAACAAGACATCAATGCTATTAGAGCACAACGACTAGCAAACACACATGATCCTTTGGCATTAATGGCAAACACTCAGACACCATTTCACCCAGATCACTCATCATATATTACCTACATACAACATCCACAACCCAACAACAACTTTGTCAAACAACCTTCATTTAGCACGAACTACATGCCACAACCAATGCATAATCCCAA
Source organism: Tanacetum coccineum (assembly GCA_026074375.1). Classification (NCBI taxonomy): domain Eukaryota; kingdom Viridiplantae; phylum Streptophyta; class Magnoliopsida; order Asterales; family Asteraceae; genus Tanacetum; species Tanacetum coccineum. The sequence continues at coordinate 25,527 of BQNB010027854.1, forward strand.
AGACAGTTCAGATCCCACAACTGCAATGAACAATGCACTTGCTTTAATGGCTAAAACATTCAAACTCAATACCATTCTAACAAACAACAACCAAAGAAGTTCATTAATTCCCCGCAATAGTCAAATTGCACAACCGAATATGAACACGAGCCAAGACATCAAAATGCAAATGGTTGATGACAATGTTAGAAATCAGGTGAGACAAAATGATGTGCAAAATAATGGGAATGAGGTTGGGCAAAATGCAATTCAGAATTCGGGTATTCAGAATGTTGAAAATATGAATGGGCTTAGTGTTGTTTCGAAAATTGCAAATCAGTATGGGAATGGAAATGTTGAAACAACACCGGATGGGGGTAATGGTAATGGTATCAATGGTAATCCGATAAGGTGTTACAACTGTCGAGGAGAGGGTCATTATGCCAGTAATTGCACAGTAAAGCCAAGGAAATGGGATGCTACTTATCTTCAGCAACAACTGTAGATTTCTCTAGAGGAAGAAGCAGGGATCCAAAGCACTCAAGAGGAATTTGAGTTCATGGCTGCTGCAGATGCTTATAAAGAAACTGAGAGAGTAAAAGTGAACTGCACTTCAGAGGATACATTGCAGCAAGCATCCACATCTGGAACCCAGTCTGAAAACGCTCCCGTCTATGACTCAGATGGATAAACTGAGGTACCCAAAGATGAAAATTGTTATGATCATAGTATATTCAATATGCTTACTCACGAAGTGCAGTATACTGATCTCCAAACCGAGCTTGATCGTACGAAAGAAAAAACTTGAAAATTGCATTATTAAAAAGGAAAAAGAATACGCTGTTCTTTGGAATAATTAGTACACAAAATGTGAAGAATGAAAATATGACAAGATTTCATATGATAAAGCTTATAATGACATGCAACAAAAGATCAAACGGTTGCAAGCTCAGTTGGGAGATCTCAAGGGTAAGAGTAGTGATACTCAATGTGCATCAAATACCCTTGATCCGGTGTCTTAGAAACTTGAAGATGAGAACGTGTCACTAGAATTTCAGGTTCGGAGTTATGCAAAAGAAAATGAACATCTTAAGACAACATACAAGAACCTGTTTGATTCTATCAAAGTGACACAAGCTCAGACCAATTCAATAATTGACTCTTTGCAAAAACAATTGTATGACACCATCTATGAAAATGCTAAGCTAAGAGCCCAGTTATTTGATAAGGTTTCTAAAACAAAAGGCACCACAAAAGGTACGAGAACGAATACTATGTTTACAAAGCAATCAATCTTGGGAAAACCACCTTCTTCTTCTTATAAACCAAAACTTTATTCTGTCACTCCTTTTCCAAAATCCTCGGTTCTCCCCAAAGTTGATAAGACGAATGCTTTGTCCAAACCAGTCACTTCAAACTCGGCACCTTCCACACGAGAATCAAAAGTTGTGCAAACTGTTAATGTGATTGCCCCTAGAATCTTTAGGACTAATCCTTCTAAGACCTCTAGGGTAGATAATGTTGTTCCTAACAAACCCGTTAAAACAAGCGTTAGGATAAAACCAATCACTGTTTCACAACCAAATGTTATTCATAAGCAACAAGCTAATTCTGACTCAAACGGTTTTTCTTCTACTAGAGTAATCAACACTGCTAAGACTAGAAGACCACATCCTAGGAGCAATTCTAACATTGATAGGGTTCCATCTAAGTCTAAGAGTAGTTGCCTCTCGAATAACGTCGATAAAATAGAAGAAAACCATAGGAATTCCTAAATTCTTAAGAATCAGAAGCACATATCATCTAAATGTAATAACATTACGCTTGCCATTCGAAATGCTAAATTCGAAATTGTTTGTGTCATGTGTAAGCAATGTTTTGTTACTGCCAATCATGATGTTTGCGTGCTTAATTATGTGAATGACATAAATTCTCGTGCTGATAACCAAAGTGTTAATGTCTCAAAATGTGAAAAACAAAAGAAACATAAGGCAAATGCCAAGAAATCGAAGGAGTTAGGGTCCAAAGGAAGTCTTGCTTCATCTAGGCCTAGCAAACCTAGAACTTGTCTTAGGTGGATTCCAACTGGAAGAATTTTTGCCATGTGTGGAAAATTAACTGCATCCAGTAACACCGAGAATAAGTCTGAAAAATCTATGTGTGAGAATGCAAGTACTTCTAATCCCTCAGAACCTTCAAGCAAAGGGTTTCCAATTTCTACTTCTCTTCTTGGCAGGTTATCAAGACTACGGAAACAACATATTTCTATCTATCCGATTGCTGTTCTATAATCTCCAAGTCTATGGCTTGTAATCAAATGTCAGATTGCAACCCGTTCTTCAGATAAAAGGAAAATGTACGTGTCAGTGCGTTTATCCTTAACAACGAAAAGAGAAATCTTTTCGGTCTTGAGCTACTTTCGAAACATTCAATGTTTGTTAGCTCAAGTCAATGACTTATGTACACTTCAGTGCATAACCCGAGCTTCAAATAAAAGGGGAGAGTACGCTTCAGTGCGCTTTACCTTAAAAAGAAGATAAATCTTCTTGTTTTCACTTCAGTAGATATGATAGTCATGACGTCGATGATAGAGTTGGAAAGTCTATTCGGTCATTTGTTCGACGAATCATTCAAATGGAGAGAATCAAGTTGTTTCAAAGTCTTCCGTTGTTACTACTGCTGATGCATCCGATAAACGTCAATAACAACAAGATTTAACTTCATCTACTTCAACTCTAGCAACAACTATCACTGTTGATGGAAAGTTCGACTTGTAAATATTTTTGATCTTTCTCTTTATTTTGATTTATAAATATTTTATCAGAAAAACAAAATATGAAAATATAAAATTATAAATCCTATAAAAGCAAAATACAAAATCAGAAAATTTTAAAAATACAAAAATAATCTTCTCCGACATGTCTCTCGACAATCGATAACATTTGCGCACCTAGAAATGTTGATTAATATTAACACGGGTGAATAAATGAAGTTCGAGCGAGAGTTTTAAATGCTTTCAAAACATGTCCTTTCACTTTTTCTCTACGACTTCTAAGTAAATGTCAGCTTAGGACTCGGTCTCCAAAGAAAGGAAAATGTTCATTTATGTACATTTATCCTAAACAACGGGAAGTTCATATCTTCTCGGTCTTGAGCAAAGTCATATAAACATTCAAAGTTTTGAATGCTCAAGAGAAGTACTAAGGAAAATGATGGTAAATAAGATATATCTCACATATTTTCCTGTTGAGCACAATTTTTCAAGATATTTTCAAAAAGAAAATTTTAAATTCTTTCAAAATTATGTGCTCAACAAACTCCCACTCTAAGTTTTCACTCTATTCTATAATTGAGGGGGAGTATAATAATATGATTCATTCTGCATGCACTCCTGTTCTCCCAAGACTTAGTTAGGCTCATGTGAATTCTGGACATTAACTTGTTTTTAATTCACTAGTTGTCAAAAATTATAAACACATATGCAATTTTTGAGGGGGATAATAGTGAATAAAATGTGATTAATACAGATTAATAACAGATACGATCTTCAATCTATAAGTGCGTTCCCAAACCTCGCATGTGCTAAACTCTTCCATAAAATGGTGTATATGTGTAGGGGGGCTTTTTGGTATATCTGGAAACACTCAATGTGTCTTAAATGATTTATCAGACACGTTGATTAATTTTTTATCAAATGGTTTTATGGATCTTCATGGCAATACCCCAAAGACCGACCAACTGTTGTTTCTCACGGAGTTATAAGGCGGTTAAGGTTAGGTATATTCGTTCCATGATCCAACCAAAACCAGAGGGATCTACCCAGGAACACTCCACTAGATAGAGTAAAAGTCCTAGGTATGATTGGAAAAAGGAGTAAAGTGAGAATAAAGAAATAGTGCCGACTGAGATGGAGCTAGTACTGGAACAAAACCCAACAAGGTACTAGTCATAAAGTCTCGGTAAGCACTGAAGGGGTTGAAGAATGAAAAAGAATTGTAAGGATAAAGGGTGTAAAGAAAGAAGCCTTCCATACAACCTTAGGCAGAAACCGGGTCAATACATAATCTATCGGTAATCACAAAGATGATTCTGGTATTGAAGACAAGTCATCATGGACCCAGTGATGCAATGCACAACACTCCCTAGCCACTCAGAATCTCTCAAAGGATTTCTGTTTCATTTCTCACGAAGATCAACACGTTTATATCGGCTTTCTCATTCGGAGATCGTTGATATTAAAAAGGTGGCAGTCCGCTCCAGCCCCCGATTACCAAATAACAAATGTGCACTTATAGAGTCTAGAGCCAACGAGATCTATCAAAAATCTCACTGGGACACAAATTCCAATATACAAATTGTCGTACATCATTATACAACATTTGGTATCAGTAAGTCCTACGCATTATCCTTGTGATAATTGCTAGAACATCAGAGTGATACTCTTTAGTATTTACAGTGATCATGGAAATCCTTCTTGAGCCAACATCAAACAAGCTCTTGGTAGGTGACTTGCGAGATTCTAAATGAATCAAGCTTGTGTCAACTAGATATTAATTTTTGTCCAGTATATGAATTGACGACTCAATCAGAAAGATAGTAACTATCTAATTCACTCTTACCGTGTTGTCTACTTTGAGACGTTCCAGTAATGAGAACAAATAAGTATGGTAAATCTAATGCAATCGCGTTAGAGGATCTAATACTTTAAGCTGGAAACCATGTCAAGGAGGTTCTTCTAAATTGAACCTACCTGATCACAGGTATAATATTTATACTATAAAACGATCCTCACGAAACTGGAGGTTAATGTAACCGAACTCAAGACGAATGACAAAGCCATATTCGTCTATATCTGCTGCTTATCACTAACATCAATTTTCAGGTATAAGTGACGGCGTTACAACCTCATTCCAGCGGAGTCAAGATTCAAGACCTCATGCTCAATCAACAAAGATATATACATGATGAAAGCTCAAACTATCAAAGTCTTCCGCAATCTCTGATGTACAAGCACTTCCACAAAAGAACATTTTTGACAATAACAAAGATATATCTCACAAGTAGATCTAGTACTACTCCTTCCATGATGTGGTACAAGAAATCATGTTAAAAGAAAATGTTGAGGGAGATTGTTAGCAAGCTTTCAAGACCTTGAGCATGAGGGTGGAGACACAAGATCGCAAGGAAGCATAAAGATTCAGAGATCTCAGTATTCAAGACAAATCAAGGTCAAAGACCACGATATCAGTATTTTGTCAAAGAATATCAAGTTAAAGATCAAGATCCAAGGTCACAAGCATGCAAATGGAACTTCAAAAAGAATTCCCAAGAATACAAGGCTACAAGACTCAAGACGTGACAAGAAGGATCCACAATTGAATGACCACCCCTTAGGGGGAGATTGTTAGCCGTGTTTTTATTAAAGTGATGGTCATTAAATATTCTTGAGCCTTGTATAAGAAAAACTTAGTTTACAGGAATTTATCTAAGCTAATTAGGCCTAGGAGTCGGGCTTAAAGCCTATTTGTGTCATTACCAGCCCAACATAAAGCCCAAACAATAATCTTAGGGTTTTATCTCATGTACTATTTAAAGCCCTCTCCAAGTGTGGAGAGGGTGTTGCTTCTTATTTCTATTCTTACAAGTAACCATCTTCATTTTTTTCTCTCTTTGTCTCTCTCTCTAGTTCTTTCTCTCTCTAAAATCTTTCTCTTATTTTTATCTTCATGGTGATGAAATGATATCATCTAACAACACCAAATAAATTAAAACCAAAAAACCCTAAAGGGTTTGTTTGGTTCGTTCGACCAAAGGGAGAGAAGAGAGAAGTATGGGATGATTATTATGAGCTCTAGGGTCCTCCTTATATAGTAGATGATTTTAGGGTTTACCTAAAATACATAACTAGTAGGAAAAGATAGCTCAAAACCCAATCCACCCTCCCCTTGGGCCATATCCGGTCGAAGTCAACCCAAACACCTCTTGGTGTTGACTTTTTGACTTTTCTAATATTTATGGTTAATTACATTTAATTACCCATTAATTAAAAAGCCTTAATAGGTAATTATTCATAACGAACTAATTAACGGCCGTTAGTGTTCTTTCGTCTAATCATATATTAATATAAATAATAAATATACACTTATATTGTTATAAACATCAATAGAATGATATCTAAGTGTAAACGTGTGTGACCCCTGTAGGCTCACGTATTCCTAGCCGTACAAATATCCGTATGACATGAGTACAAACCAACAAGTCCTATACATGTTTATGAATTTACTTTGAGTTTATTATATGCGATCAAGATACTTATGCTTTTGCGCATTCATGATCGGTGAAAGCGACCCGTATCTTGGCAGGGCAACATCACCAGAGTTTGTGTTTGCAGCCATGGCAGGTCGAATGCCCTTTTATCTAATCCCGCACTCGTAAATCTAAGCCAAATTGATAAGGAAATATGACCCATCTGAAGCTGCTTACATCCTATTAAGCACATTCTAATCATTGTTGCGTTTGTCGTGTTTGATTCTTTAGTTTATTAGGTTACTGTGGCAATAACGATTATTTTCTACAACCATTTTTTATAAACTATTGTTTATTGGTTGCATCATTTGACGGGGTAGCCACAACATGTTGTGGCTACAACCATAGATGTTATTCGGTGCAAGTTAGTTGCTTGCGGATCTGAGCCCAACTTTCGTGATTGCAGACTGTTGTTCCGGTAGCTACCTTTGGGTTATATTCTAATCTTTATTGGGTTTAACCCGTTAAACATTCTTAATAAAGTACCATTTTAGTAAATCCTGGTTGCGTTATATTGGAAACGTGATATGCTTATTTGAGTTTGGTTTGTTCATATTTATAGGGTTAATTGAATGCATTTTTAGGGTCAATTAGGGTTATTTCACTTTGTTGAATACATAACAAGGTTAGATCTGGTGGTTATAACCCTTGCCTCTGGAGACAGAGCTCAAGGGTTTGATCCTCATTCCTTGCAAGGCCAAAGGTCCTTTTCTACCTTTGGTAGAATCGAAAGCAGCCTCTCTACCTTAGGTAGGGGTATGGTTGTCTACGTCTCAACCTCCTCTATACACCGTGAAGATGGTATTAGGACCTATAACCAGTGAAAAATGATATTGGGTGTTACCTTGCAATGTGTTAAATATGTCGTTGGCTTATCTGAGTGGTTTATTTATGCTGCTATAGTGGATTGAATGCGTGCAAAGCTTGAATTTAGTTTGGGCGTAGTGTGCTTTTATGGCGTCATAAATGCTCATGAAGTCGTCACCTTGTAGCCTTAACGTCGTCATAAAAGCCATCGAGATTTACTAAGCCGTCAAAATCACACTTATTTTGGCACTTTGGTGAGGTGTCATTTTATACACTATTTCGGAGCCATTTAACCCCCTAAATCATGCAAATATGCCCAGATTATGTGCTTAATCATTTGTTTTCAGGTTTTTAGCACTTGGATGGCATTTGGAGGAAATACACGTGACTTGGGCTCATTTGGAGACGAAACGGACAAGACTACGACTCTACACCAAGTATCTTAAAGAACCACGCATACAGAGCGTGGAGACGGTATAACACCCCATGTTTTAAGTCATTGACGACGTCAATAAATCTACTATTTATTTGAGTGTTGTACGCGTTTGCTTTTAAGTTTAAAGTGTTAAGTTAAATCGCGCAAGCTAAAAGCGATTATTCAATGTAAACGGGCATCAAACAATTAAGCGTTTACAAAATTTAGTGTTAATTTTTATGAAAAAAGTTTATTTTGATAAATCATTAAATCTTTAAAAAAATCATAAAAAATGTCCAATAAAAAAATACATAAAAAAATTCTTAATTCTTTTTCCTAAAATTTCATTTTAAATTTGTGATTTTTAAGGTATAAATTTGTTAAAAGTCGTGCTTTAAGTTTTTAAATTCCAGTTTGGAGCTCGCTTTATTTCGTTATAGTGCAATTAATTTTCGTGCTATTATTTGTTTTTTTCAATCATGGCTATTAAATTTTGTAGTGTAATCAATCATTAAAAAAATCCTTTACTATTCTAAACTCGAATCCGAATTATTCCTAAATTCTCAATTCACGATTTCGTTGGGACACGACCCGAGGAACAGTACTTCCCGGATAAAAATATACATATTGTGTTTTCTTTAGTGAGATTTTTACCTTATATTTCTCTTGGTTGAGAAGTATTTTGGAAAGAATTCTTACGAGATTAATATAATACGTATATTGAATTTGTTTTATACACGAACCAGTGACTTGCTAGATTCTAAATGAATCAAGCTTGTGTCAACTGGATATCGATTTTGGTCTAGTATATGAATTGACGACTCGATCAGAAAGATAGTAACTATCTGATTCACTCTTACCGTGTTGTCTGCTTTGAGATGTTCCGGTAATGAGAACAAGCAAGTACGGTGAATCTAATGCAATCACGTTAGAGGATCTAATACTTTGAGCTGGAAACCCTGTCAATGAGGTTCTTCTAAATTGAACCTACCTGATCACAGGTACAATATTTATACTGTAAAACGGTCCTCATAGAACCGAAGGTTAATGTAACCGAACTCAAGACGAATTACAAAGCCATATTCGTCTATATCTGCTGCGTATCACTAACATCAATTTTCAGGTATAAGTGACGGCATTACAACCTCATTCCAGCGGAGTCAAGATTCAAGACCTTATGCTCAATCGACAACGATAAATACATGATGAAAGCTTAAGCACACGTGTCAAAGTCTTCCGCAATCTCTGATGTACAAGCACTTCCTCAAAAGAACATTTTTGACAAGATTGCCGGACAATCACAAAGACATATCTTACAAGTGGATCAAGTACTACTCCTACCATGATGTGGTACAAGTAATCATGTTAAAGGAAATGTTGAGGGAGATTGTTAGCAAGCTTTCAAGATCTTGAGCATGAGGGTGAAGACACAAGATCGCAAGGCGGGATAAAGATTCAAGGATAAAGATTCAAAGATCTCAGTAGTCAAGACAAATTAAGGCCAAAGACCACGATATCAGTATTTTGTCAAAGAATATCAAGTTAAAGATCAAGATCCAGGATCACAAGCATGCAAATAGAACTTCAAAAAGAATTCCCAAGAATACAAGGCTCCAAGACTCAAGACGTCACAAGAAGGATCCACAATTGAATGACCATCCCTTAGGGGGAGATTGTTAGCCGTATTTTTATTAAAGTGATGGTCATTAAATATTCCCGAGCCTTGTATAAGAAAAACTTAGTTTACGGGAATTTATCTAAGCTAATTGGGCCTAGGTGTCGGGCTTAAGTCCATTGGTAATAGGTCCGGCCCAAAGTCAATCCCAACAACCCAAGAAGGGTTTTATCTCTTGTAACTATATAAAGCCTTCTCTAAGTGTGGAGAGGGTGTTGCTTCTCATTTTTCTTTTCTAAATTGCAAGTAACCATCTTTTTTCTCTCCTTGTCTCTCTCTCTAGTTCTTTCTCTCTCTAAAATATTTTTCTTACTTTTATGTTTTGGTGATGAAATGATATCTCTAACAGTTGCCGAACGGATTGAAACCATCATCAGCCAACCCTAATCGAATGTTTCTTAGTTCTGCTGCAAAATCCGGATACCGGGTTGTTAATACAAATAATGTCTAAAAACGTTATTTATATTTTTTGACTTCTCTACGTTTTGAAGATGACAAAATATAAAAATGTTTACGATATAAAAACGCTTACATGTTACTAATCGTAAATTTCCATTTTGACGTAAATCACTTAAGGTATGAATAAACAAATCATTAAACATGATTAGTGATCAAGAAAATATTTTTTTCTTAACCATTATATCTCTACAAAAGTATTTTTACAAAAATAAAAATATAAAAATATTTTTATTTATAAAAGAAATGTTTTATTTAAATATAAAAATTCAAATCTCGTTTTCCACCCAAAATAAAAGCTTCTACACCAGATTTTACCTTCCTCACTACATGACAAAAATGGGAGCGTCCACATAGGGGCGGCCCCTGGATAGGCATCACGGCCCCCAGATATATCTGGGACCGCCGGGACCGCCCACAGGAGATGTTTCCTAGTCCTGGCTATAAATACTGCACTATTCCCTGTAGATTTTCACACCTCTTAGCACGAATTTTTTAGATCTGTTTCTCTCTCTCTAAAACCTTCTTTCTCTCTCTAAATCTCTTGATCACTAACATAGTTTAATCTTGTTTCAAGTGATCCAGTCTCATCTTCCTCCTTCTTCAATCAAGTGCAGGAGAAGAACACTCGCATTCGCCAAGAAACGAAGTGTTGTAGATTAGTGATTTCTTCTATCTTCTTCTAAGATCCAAACCTTTAGTTTTTGATCTTGTGTGGTTGTGTAAAATCGGATATTGTATAAATCAGATAGTGTAGATTGTGTGTTGGTTAGTATTTTAGTCTTCAAAATACATCGGTGAAGTGGTAGATTGGTTCAAGCTAAGATTAGAACTCGACATTTAGCTTAGTGCCAGAAAACAACGTAAGCGACGTGTAAACGGTTTTATCCGCCTAAAGGGAGCTTGTTGACATAGTGAAATCTCGAGTCGGATACTTGAATAGTGGAGTAGGGCGAAGAAGAGCTTCGTAGCCGAACCACTATAAATCTCGGTGTTGTGGCTTGATTGTTCTATCTCTTATCTTTTATCTTTTACTTACTCTTTACACTTATTGTTTGTATTATGATTGTGTTGCAAGTAGTTACAACATTGGTTGTTCATATAGTTGGTTGATCTTGCATATATTCAAATCTAGTGTTTTTATAAGCAAAGTTCTTTAAAACGCCAATTAACCGGTAAACTATTCAACCCCTCCTTTCTAGTTTCCACATGAATGTCAAAATTCTTCCATGCTTTACCATCAACCGGGTGTAGCATCTTACCGTTCTTGATAGACTTTCCAGTAGCATGCCAAGTCATTTGCTTTGTAGTGTGATTAGACTTGTACAAACGTTGTAGTCTAGGAATGATTGGAAAGTAACACAACACCTTTTTAGAAACTTTCTTCCCCTTTGTGTTATTGTCTTTCCATCTACTCGTTTTACACACCAGAAAAAACTACATATCTATGTTATCGGGGCCCCGAAATAGGAAGCAATCATTTACACAATCATGTATCGACTAGTACCCTAACCTGATCATTTTAAATGTCTTCTTTATTTCATTGTGTGATGGTGGGAGCTTGTATCCTAACCTGGTGGGAAATGCCTCTTGGAAAAATTCTACCATTTCATTGAATATAGAGTCAGTCACTTTACCATTAACCTTAAGATGGGTAAACTTTGCCATAAAGTCCAATCGAGTCATAAAGTCACAACACGGGTGTAACTCCTCGTTGGAACTGGCATATAACTCTTCAAACTCGTTACGTTAAGCTTGAGTCGGTCAGTTACTTATCTCACCAATATCTCCTTGAGTTGGCTCATTTTGATCATTATTCGGAGGAATAAAGATAAGATCATTAAGGCACGCTGTCATGTCACTCATATGAGGTTGTGTTGTGTTATGTACTACTGGTAGATTAAGAGTTTCCGGTTCACCGTGGTTACGCCATGTTTGATAACTTGGATCCCACCCTCTTTGGAAATGTATTTTTAAGGTCCGTGATGTTTACAAAAGATACATCACGACAAGAACGGCATGGACATTTTATATTTCCATAACTATTCAATAACGGCTCGCAATGCTTGGCGAATGCGGCAAGACCACGAAAAAAATTCTGCATTAGTACGATCTAAACGGGTCCAACTCTTATCAATTACCATAACTCTGTTTTAACGATGCAATTAGTTATTATATGCACTTAATTAAACGCATTCAAACGATTCGACACATAAACTCATAAACATGGAATACGAGTTGTTGTGTTCACCTAGTGCAACTATGGAAGGAAATCCTAACCCACTCTTTGAATTATTCATCTCATATATGAATGCGTCTAACTGATTTACTATTTGAGAAAATTTCGGCAACATTTCCCCTCAACTCCCCAAATATGTGTATTAAAGACATATTCGTAGGAGTAAAGGAGAAACACTGTCGAAATCATCTCAAATAGTAAATCAGTTATACGCATTCATATCCTAAATGAGACAAAACATTCAAAAAGCAGTCCCAAACAATGGAATTTTCGAAATTAATTTCTAATAAATTAATTTCAGACGGGTTTTCTATAGGATGATTAACTTCAGACAAGGATTTTCCGAAATTCATCACTAAAATCCTAAAATATTCAATATAACAAATACCAAATGCATAACATATTTGAACGCATATCCAAATGAATATCCAAACGCATATTTAAATAGCATATCCGCAAACTACAAGCTCTTGATTTGAAAGCTAAAGGTACTCGAGGCAACATTAGAAATGTATATGCATCCTGAGAACCAAACAATTGATTCAACTACACTACTACATGAGCTTTACAATGACATGGTGAAATTTAGTTTGGAGTAGTTTGTCATTTAGCCAATTTAGCAGCTCGAATGTAATTCGTATGTTTTATTGTTTAAACTTTTATCGACTTTGTAATGTAATTCGTATGCTTTAATGTTTGAACGTTTATCGAGATGCCATGTAATTCATATGCTTTAATAAATTCACAAACACCAATACATAATCTCCAATTCTTAAAACATAAAAACAACCTACAAGAACAGTGAGATCTTCAAACCAAAATCATACATAATCTTACATTTCACATGGTGGAAAGAGGTGCACACTGTGACACCTACACAATTAGAAATAAATAGTAAGGGTCATTGATTGAATATTTTTCAAACTATATATATAATAAAATATATAATGAAATATATAATAAAATATATAATCTAAAAACACAATAATCAATGAAACCGGGAAGTAGTATAGAATGTTCCCGGGTCGTTTATCCCCAACGAGGCTGGACTGGAGAATCGATACAGTCGGAAGATTGGAGTTTGAATGAGAGAAATGATTTGAGAGTGTGGAAAGCTAAGTTAAACAATAACAAACAAAAACGATTAAGAAAAACCTAAAAATTATGAAATTAAGCTGAAAAACGAGAGCACGAATCCCGAACAAAGGGTCAAAAACCTAAAATCTTCAAAATTAACCCTACAAAGAAATTTTTACTTCTAAACTACTCTAGGGGACTAATAACGAAGAATGAAAAAGGGGATGTAGACTAAAACGGAGGTTGGGGGGGGGGTCGTATTGACCCACAAAAAAGAGTTTTAGTCAGAAAAAACGTTACCCGTGCCCAGTATTTAAAATCAAAAAGTTACAAAAATGACCCTACGAAAATTTTTATATTTTTCCTACGTAAAATATGACTAAAGAAAATTTTCTAAAAAAGAAGACACAAATATTTTTTTGATATTTTTATTACTTTTTTATGAAATTTTTAAAACTTTACGAAATTACTTTATAAAAAATACATAAAACTATTTTTAAAAATTCTAAAAAAATTACTAAATTACTAGGACCTAAAATCATACCTAAGAAAATTAAGAATCCCGAAATTCGGCTTATATATAAAGCCGAAAATAAAGCTGGAGGGAAACAACTTATTGCTTTTAAGGGCCAAAAAAAAGGGGGGTGGTAAAAATAAATACTAAAACCACTTGGGTATCATAACGTAGAAGTTCCCAAGGGGCAGGGTAAGGGCTTGTATTTAAAAGAGGGGTTGTCTGTACGAGGGGTGAGGCCCGGCGTTAGAGTCTTGGCTCACCGGGTTTTTCCCCTTTGTCTCCACTTTTTTTTATGAAAACTTTTTAAACAATCTTGTTAAGCTCTTTGACTTAACATTCTTCATAACTGCCAAGAAATATGTAAAAGGCTTTATAAATAAGCTGAAAAAGGGCTTTTTCTTGGCAGTAGCTTAAATTAAGCTTAAGGCTTAATGTGGCTTTTTCCCTTGACTTTTTAAACTACTAAGCTAACTTTTAAACTAATAAGCTGAAAGAAGTTATGTAACCTAACCTATATAAGCACTAATGAGTTAAAATCTACAACTAAATAAGCTGAAAAGGGCTTAAACTAGACAGAAAGCTTAAATAAGCTTAAGGCTTAAATGGCTAAATTCTTTGTTTTTGATGAATAAAACAAAATAGCAAGCAAAGTTGGAAAATGAGCACACACAGATTAAATCAAATAATATGATCTATAGTACAAAAATGAGCCAATGAAATAAGCAATAAGACAGAAGTTGGCTTATTATTCAACTGTACTAACTTAAAGTTAGATGCTATGGTGTGCTTTGGACTCTAAACCCCTCAATAAGCAAAGGAAGGGCACAATAAGCTATCACAGGAACAAAGGGAACTAATAAGCAAGAAAGAACTCAAATACATTAGTTAAAAAGCACAAAATAAGCCAGAACAGGAATAAGCTAAATCCTACACTATGCAAAACAAAAACAGTCAAGGACCTACTTTGAACTTAAAAATAAGCAATCAAAAGGGCTTCCTAAGGTCTGAAAATAAGGGGGCTTATAAAAGGGCTTATTGGCTTTCTAGATAAGCCAAAAACTTGGGCTGAGGCCCCCTAATAAGCTAGAACAAGAGGCTTGAAATTGGTGGTCTAGCACCAGGGGAAATGGACTAAAAAAAAGGGGGGCTTATATGACAGCTTAAAAATAAGCTGTCAAATAAGCTTAAAATCAAAAACAAAGTTAAAACAGATTGAGCATGGCTTATGAAGAGCTTATATTCAAGATTTCATTTTCTAAAAACTAATTAAAACTGCTGATTTTAGTCTTTGAAAAAGGGTTTTCTCTTTAACAAAAATTGACACCAAATATTTTTGGCAGTTTGGACTTAAGCTAGCAATTGACTCAAAACACTTTTGTAAACTTGTTTAGACACTTACAAATCACACACTTTGACACTAAAACTCAAATATACAAGAGCTTATCCAAATAAGCTCTTGTACCTTTCCAAAAATCAACAGATTGAAAGAACACTTATAAAAACTTGGAAAACAGTTTTTGGACTAAACAACTTTGGAAAAACAGACTCAAAAGGGCTTAATACTTTAAGCCAAAGTTAACCATATGACACCAACCCATGTCATTGCCATTTTGACCCGTTTTAGTACTTAACCCAAACACCCCTTTAGATTTTAAAAACGGATTTTAGAACTTACAAAAACTGAATTTAGCTCAAACTTTTGAAATCAACTATCAAACATGCAATAATAAGCACTAAAAAAGCAAAAAGCAAAGAGAGATAAGCACTTTGATAAGCTAATAAGCAAACAGTAAAAATAGCTTAACTAGACAGTTTTAAGCAATAGGCAAGTGAATGAAGTAAGAGCAACTAAAAGGCATTTTTAAGCTTAAATAAACACAAATAAGCACAAAAAGACATAGATAAGCTAAAAATAAGCAATGCTACAGTAATTTTTTAAGCAAAAATTTAAAGAGAAAGCATACCTTTGATCCTTGCTCAAAACAGGATAAAATGCACCTAAATAAGCTCTAACCTACCCTTAGCTTATAAATAAGCTAGACTAAACAACCAATGGGCCATCCATTTTTGCCCATTCATCCATTTTCTATCAAACAGCAACCCTTTCTTTTTCCTTTTTAATTTTCCTTAAATTTTTGTATCAAAGTTGAAAACAGATTATATAGAGCTTATATTAAGAGCTTATAAGGTTTTTAAAGAGACATAAGTAACTTAGAACACAACTGTAAAACTAAACTGAATTTTCATTAAGAAGAGAATACAAGTACATTAAGTTAAAAATTTAACTGAACTAAAATTACACACTTAAAAAAACTAACTCTAACTGTTTGCCACACTGGCTTACAAAAGCTTAAATAGCAAATAAGCTAGGGTTTGGGTCTTGGTCTTCTCTTGTCTTCTTCCTGGGTGTGCTTCTTTGTAGACACATTTGAGCCTTGTGTGCTTGTTGTGAGAGTGTAGAAAACACAAACAATCCTGGCCCTTGGTTATGCTTGGTGCCCACTCAAAATTATCTCAACCTTTGATCGAATTGTGGGAATTAGGATTGCCAAGCTGGATGATAGCCCATGTGGGGGTGGGGTTTAGTTATGGTGATGGTTTTGGAGGGTTGTGGACAGCAAACGGGAATGGGGGAAATGCCAGAGGTGGGGTATTGAGCTTTGGCGGGAAATTAATGGGGAAGATATACAGTACTTCAAAACAGGGGTGAAGGTTTGGGCTTTTGACACAATTAGTCCCTCAAGGATATACTTGTCCTTACAAATTTCGTCCTTGTGTTTATACAAGTTTCGGGACTTGGCAAAAACACCCCTTGAGAGTTATATAGGTTATTACACCACAAGTCCTTGTGGTGTATAACTTTCTAGGAATGGCAGAAATGACCCTTGTGGTATCTTTTTGGGAAAATGGCAGAATGGGCCCTTGCAAGTATTTTTCCTCTTTTCCTTTATAAAATAAGTTAGGGACTTGGCAGAATTGGTCCCTAAACTTATTTTTCTTCACTTTTTGACTTTGGGGTTGACTTTGGTTGACTTTTTGACACTTGGGCTTTGTCTTGACTTTGTCTTTTCCACGCTTTTCCATTCCGTGTCCGGTTTTGTCGTTTTGGCTTCGTTTTTCGTCCTTTTCTTAGATATTCGTTCCTGCACAACACAATTAGCAAAACAAGCATATGTTTGGCATTTAAAGTCCGTTTTTGGTTATTTTAGCTCGTTTTTAAAGGTAAAAGGTATGTGTAATTAAACACATACCAAAATCCCCCATACTAAGGTATTGCCGTGTCCTCACGCAATGCTATGAAGTAAGCATTTAGTAACTATGAATCTCATTACCCTCGACTATTACTCGAAAAGTAGCTATGTGTTCATCGAGGGTTAATGACTCATAAGTTTGAAAAATTCCCGTCTTTAACATTTTTTTTTATATATACACCTATTCCTACACATCTTTTTTGTATTTTTCATTTTTTCATATTTATTCAACTAGAACGTTTGGACCTTTCAGTTATTTATTACTTAAGGGATCATAGAACAAGATGCATTTCGATCCGAGAATGCCCCCAAAAAGGATAAATTCATCGTTCCCGACTTTTCACTTATTCCAAACCAAGCTTAAAACGAAATCACTGTTAATTATGAGTTAGGATGCTAACACTACTCATATTTGCAATTTGTAAACTTTTCACTCCCGACAATTTATATCTTAAGGTGTGTGTGCTATTTTGAATTTCAACCATGGATCAATTCTATGTTTCACGTTCCACCCGAGAATAATGAGTTTGAAGGCGAGATCATCCCATGTAGCGACTTTCGTCTCGGCACATCCCAACCTTGCGGTTAAGTGACCAGGCTTTTGACACCCCACAGAGACTAGTATCGGGACTCACGGACCTTAGGTTTCAAAAACTCTCAGGTTTTCCGTATGCACATAGCTTTATAAAATAGAATAGCCAAAGTTCAAAAGCATATTTGAATTTAACAAAAAAGAAGTCTTTTATTTACACTTAATATTAACTATTTACGCAGTTTGTAACCCTCGACCTTTTAGAAGGCTGCAACATCGGTTGTGAGCCGGCAAGATGCAGCAAACTTTTATCAGTCTCGGATTATTATTCTTACTATGGGTTTTCTTTAGAAGGCTGTAACATCGGTTGTGAGCCGGCAAGATGCAGCAAACTTTTATCAACCCACAGTTTATATTTATTATATTTTTGCATTTTTCATCATTTTTTTTTTGATATTGGGAAAACGTCTTTTTGAAAAATTCAAGTATAAATTTGAACTAAGTCTAAAGTTTTTGCTATATACTACATAAAAATTATTGATTTAAGTTTAATTTCTAAAAGTAGCACGTATATTAAATATAGGTTAGATTCTTATGTGCGAGAAAAGCGCACAGAATTACACACATGAGCTATTAGATTTCCCAAATAAATCTTTGTTTATCATCCACTATAATTAACACTATCATTTTTCGTTCTTCGCGAATATTCGCGAACGCTTAGTCTAAAAGTTAAGGAACAAGCTAGAGCTCAACACGCTCGATCGAGTCAAAATTTACTCTTATTCTACCCAGCAGGAAAGTCAAAATTATGACAAAACACTTATTTTATTTTTGAAAATTTTTAAATTTTTTCATTTTTTTGAAATTTGTGGTTTAAAAAAAAATCGGGATTAACGTTAAGGTTAGTAACAAACGGCCTTCTGCAGGCCAATAATCAAATCGAAGATCCCCCCATACTAGAATGAAACATTGTCCTCAATGGTTTTACGGAAGGGCTTTATTCTACTGTAAATCCTAAGCCGTTTTTTGAATTGGCTTAAAGATAAACGTTAGTCGATAAGATTAGGATATCGGGATTCCCAAATCAAGCTGAGGATTGTGAAGCTCTTGTGATAAATAGCACGAGAGGCTTCAAAAATCCGGGACATCCTGGACAATACAGCACAAAACACAAAACATGGAAAAGGAAAGAGGCAAGCCTCTCACAACAACTAAACACTTATTCATTACTACGCTAGCATACTACTACTACTGATAAACTAGGATAAGCATGGGGTGCCTCCCATGAAGCGCTTGTTAGGGTTTCACTAAGCTTGACCCATTTCCCTGAATTCTGTTGTCCTTAGGGAAGGTTTGGATGGTCAGGGATATCCATAGCAGGGATATCACCTACAAAGTAGTGCTTGAGACGATGACCCATTTACGTGAAGTTTGGCCGGAGTTTTTGGATAATCAACAGGTGCCATACGAAAAAACTGAAACATTGGTAAATGGTCACAGACCAACGGGACTTAAACTTATGGCCGGAGAAAATTTTCAATTTTGAGTTAAAGAGAGAGGACTTGATCACCTATGTTGAAAACGCCAGGTTTTTGATCTTTGCGCTATGATATCCTCTTTAGTTTTCTCTTTGTAGATCAAAGAATTTTCATAGGCTTGATTCCGCTGTTCACTTAATTCATTGGTGAAAACTTTGCGTTGAATCACCCGCGGTTTTGATATCAAAGTTTGCATGTTTAAGGGCCCAGTAAGCTTTGTGCTCAACTAAATCGGTAGATTGAAATGCCTTTCCTGTAATAACAGCGTGTACGGAGGTGCTCGATGGGTGTTTTGCACGCTGTACGGGAAAGGCCCATGAGGCGTCATATAGTTTGTCCGGACCAAGTGGCACGATTTTCGACACTGGTCCTTTCAAGAATTCTTTTTAAACCACTATTCGATACTTCAACCTGCCCACTTGTCTGAGGATGATACGCGGTGGAGAGACGATGAGTGACTTCATATTTAAGCATGACCTTTGCAAACTGGTCATTGCAAAAATGTGTTCCACGATCACTGATGATGGCACGGGGGGCACCGAATCTGGCAAAGAGAGATTTAAGAAATTTGCAAACTACTCGGGCGTCGTTGGTGGGGAGCGCCTTTGCTTCAACCCATTTTGACAAATAGTCGACCGCCACGAGTATGTATTTGTTGCCTTTAGAAGATGGGAATGGTCCCATGAAGTCGATGCCCCAAACGTCAAAGATTTCACAAACTTATATCCTAATACCCTTAATCCATTTATTCGAGTTTTTCAGTTTCTGGCAGAATTTTATAGTCACTTTATGACCACAAATAAATTACTAAATGACCTTATTAGATTTTCTTATTGAAACCACATCAACTCCAACGAGTTATGAGGCTACTGTATTTAAAAAAAAAAATTAATAATAAGTCTAACTATTTTTAAAAATTCCAACATCACAAAGTATCCAGAAAGTGATCTGATTCGACTACTAAAACGTTTGGCTTGATCAGACCCACTTAGACACTTGGGAAAATTCCACAAAAATTCCAAAAATTCATAGACATCATGAACTTACTATTGTAGCAATCCTATCAATTAAAAAGACGTTTTGATATGGTTTTTGACCTCATAATCACAACCTAGAATCTGTCCCTAAAACTCAGTTTTGACAACGAATCTTGTAACATTATTTTGACTGACTTTTACTCACTTTTAATTCATAAAACCACTTGTGTTGGAAAGTAGATTCTCTGTAGTTAATTTTAGGCTAAAGAAAATAAAAAAACTATTCGTATGACCGAGTTATGACTCTTACAAGATGACTCAAAAATCTGCCTAGTTTTTAATTCCGAATTTACAACAATCGACCCTATCCAAACGCATCCAAACGATAATTATTATACCCAAATCAATATATAATGATCATATCATCATATTTACAGAATTTTTATAAACCCTAACTCATCAATTTATTTGTTACATAATTAAAAGAATTTAAATTGAAAAGAGTATACGAATATAAAACCTTTAACCGCAAATTCCTACGACTCTTCTTTTAATTTTTCTTCAACAAAAATCTTGTGTTCTTCTTGGTTGATGGGGCTGGTTCGACACAACAAACAGGGGAGGAGGATAACTGATTTAAATAATACAGGTTTATTTGTTTCCTTAAAAAAATGGGCTTTTCTTTTCCCCCTTTTCCTTTCTCTACAAGCCGACCCAAACACCCTTAATTATATATTTTTTAATGTTTTTTTTAAATTTTGTTTTTTAATAGATATATATCTTATTTATATTTATTTATTTTTTTTACAAAAACTATTTATTACTTATTTACTTTAAACACTTAAATAAATACACAACTTAAAATAAAAACACTTATACTAACTATTAATTTTCCCAACTATATTATCATTCAATATTTTAATAAATTATCAAATCTCAATTTACTAAATAATTCCGAACCAAAATTAACGGTACATGCTTCATTAATTTTACCGACGATAAAATAACGAAACACTCTATAGTTCCAAAATGACCATTATAACCGAAATGAAATGACTAAATCACTAATTCCTACCATCACATATAAATAATATAACCCATATACCTCATCACACATAATAACACATATATCACCAAATCAACTTACGTACATAATTCTAATCACATAAAGCTAGGCAAGTTAACACTGACGGTTAAACTAACCTCGCTAAATCGCGGTTGTCACATTCTCCCCTCCTTAGAGAAATTTCGTCCCAAAATTTAACTAGTACTTTCATCAACACGATTAACAAACAAATTCGGATACTTAGCCTTCAATAAAATCCTCACGTTCCCAAGTAAACTCAGGTCCACGCTTTGAATTTCAACAAACTTTAACGATTGGAATCTTACTACGTTTCAAACTCTTAACCTCACGATCCATAATTTCTACGGGTTCCTCAACAAAACGAAGGATTTTGTCAATCTTGATCTCGTCTAGTGGCACATGCAGATTTGCATCCGCCAAACACTTCTTCAAATTCGATACATGAAAGGTGTTGTGCACACCATTCAGCTCCTGGGGAAATCTCAACCGATAAGCTACTGATCCTATTCTTTCAAGAACCTCAAATGGTCCTACGTATCTCGGAGCTAATTTACCTTTCTTCCCGAATCGTACTGCGCCGTTCCAAGGCGACACTTTTAACAACACTCGATCACCCTCTTCAAACTCTAATGGCTTTCGCCTATTATCAGCATAGCTCTTTTTGACGATCTCTAGTAAGTCTCTCCTTAATTATCTCCACTTTATCAGTAGTTTCCTACACCATTTCTGGGCCAATCAATTGATTTTCTCCGACTTCAGCCCAAAGGACAGGTGACCTACACTTCCTTCCATACAACGCTTCATATGGAGCACATCGAATACTCGAATGATAACTATTATTATAGGAAAACTCAACTAAAGGTAGATGAGTATCCTAACTGCCACCAAAATTGTTGATCCCCTTTCTAGATCGATTCCTTAGCTTGTAAGGGTTAAGTTACTTTGGATAAATCCAAAACAACTTATAGTTGAAACTTTGTGAATACCAAAGAGTATGCGAAATCTACTCTTTAGTACTTAGAAGAATATATGTGAATATCAATGAAACAGTAAACTTGTATAAACAATGATATCACTGAAAAGCTCCAATATTATTAATCTTAATAATACGAGTACTATGTGTAGTACTAGGGTTTACAACCTTGAAGCTATGAACTATATAGAATGAGATGTCTATGTAAATGAATTGTGTATGGATCTCTTTTTCTCTATGCCCTAGGACCTCCTTTTATACACCAAGGAGTCCTAGTGGGCTTACAATACTTTCCTAAGTATTTAGTCAAACATATTGAATACAATGACTAAGTATTTAATATTTTCCTAAACATGTAGTCAAATGTATTAAATACTTTCTCATAAATCTTCTCAATCATCATATAATCTCTTCAATCAGCATTAACTTCAGTTGAAATCTTCTAATTAGCATATAATCTCTTTAATGAGCATTAACTTCAGTTGAAATTTTCTAATCAGCATATAATCTCTTCAATCAGCATTAATAATATTCACTAGCAGCATTAACTTTGGTTGAGCAGCATCAATATTATTCTAACAGTAGTAACTAACACTAGCAGTAGTAACTTTTGTGCTAGCAGTACTAACTGATTAGTACTGGTAGTTTCCAACACTTAGCATATTTCCATGTATCTTGGCAGTACAAAGTATGAAGACTTTAATTTCCAATAATCATCCCCTAAACTTGATATTCATCTTGTTAATCATCAAGTTTCTATATTAAGGGCTTCTTGATCCCAACAATTCTCCCCTAAACTTGATGTTCATCTTCTGAATCTTCAAGTTTCTTAATAAAAAGCTTTATCTTTACTAGGAGGATGTATTTAAACACTTCTTGTATTGTGACTTGTCATTTTCTTATGTCAACTCTGCTCCTGCTCTCTTTTCATCATCAAATTTATCTTGCAATTTCATAGCTGCTTTATAACCAAGTCTTTCTTGCTCTTGTTACATTTTTGTCTTCAGGGCTATTTAACCTCACTGAATCTTCCAATTATGTTTCTGGGTTGCCCTACAAATTATAAAATCAGACCTTCTTGGGAACCCAAGCCATTACAGACCTAGATATGCCTCTTACATCAACATAGTCATATCTCTTCAAAGTGATTGATGCACTATTAGGTTTGATAGGTCTCCAAACCCAACATGCTAAGGCCTTAACTGCATTAACCTGATTCATCCTAACAACATTAAAATGACTTTGTCTGGCAGTATTAAGTAAAATTGGGCCAGACCTAGTTAAGATTTTTCTTGGAACCATATGTCTTTTTGGATTGGGGTGAGCAATTCTTGGAGAATTTTGATGGTTCATCATTCTTGCATTATTCCACACTGGTTTTTCCTCCCTTTGACCATTTAGCTGTCTCTTTCATTTACATGTATTGGGAATAAATCTTCATCAAGAGTTAATACTGCCAAGGTATAACTAATAGTACTAATGGAGTTAGTCTTGCCAGTACAAACTTAGTACTGCCAGTGTTAGTTAATACTGCTCGAAGAAAGGTTAATGCTGGTGATGGTTAATGCTGCTGACTTGGAGATAAGGATGCAAAGAGATAAATATGGAATGTATATCTTATATATTTTAGGAAGAATAGTTTTCTTTTTTGATTTATCATCTGACACCAACTTTTCAACCAATAGGGCATCATTAGATTGTTCCTAACCTCATTAGCAAATATTTTCACTAGCACTTCTTACTTAGTCATTAGGTCTATAGCCTTCAAACATCAGGCTCTTGGGAATCCTTAGATAGAATTTAGGACAAATTCATATCTCTTGGGGATGAAATGTGTGATGTGTGTTGTATGGGGAGGTGGAAACATTATAGCTTACAAAATCGTCAACCATACTTTTTTTTTTTTTTTATTTTTAACTCTATTTATCTAAGTTATTAACTCCCATAAATAATTGGTTCTCGACTCTTAAAGCATTTTCAAAAATTTCAATGTAAGTTGATAGCTTTCATTTTCTAAGCTTAACAGCGATTTTTTCAACCTTTGCTACTTTTTCTTTAAATTTTTTTGTAAACAAGTAACAAAACTTTTATTGATGACTATTATCGTTGCTAAAGGTATTTTCCCAATTAATCCCGCCTAGAACGATGTACAAGCTACAGGGAGGTCGACCGCCCGGCTATATTTTTTCAACCTTTGCTACTTTTTCCTTAATTGTTTTGTAAACAAGTAACAAAACCTTTATTCATGACTATTATCGTTGCTTAAGGTATTTTCCCGATTAATCCCGCCTAGAACGATGTACAAGCTACAAGGAGGTCGACCGCCCAGCTATCGATTCGCGATTTTTTCAACCTTTGCTACTTTTTCTTTAATTTTTTTGTAAACAAGTAACAAAACTTTTATTCACGACTATTATCGTTGCTAAAGGTATTTTCCCGATTAATCCCTATTGATCCCCTTTCTTGATCGATTCCTTAGCTTGTAAGGGTTAAGTTACTTTGGATAAATCCAAAACTACTTATAGTTGAAACTTTGTGAATACCAAAGAGTATGCGGAATCTACTCTTTAGTACTTAGAAGAATATATGTGAATATCAATGAAACAGTAAACTTGTATAAACAATGATATCACTGAAAAGCTCCAATATTATTAATCTTAATAATACGAGTACTCTGTGTAGTACTAGGGTTTACAACCTTGAAGCTATGAACTATATAGAATGAGATGTCTATCTGAATGAACTGTGTATAGATGTGCTTTTTTCTATGCCCTAGGACCTCCTTTTATACACCAAGGAGTCCTAGTGGGCTTACAATACTTTCCTAAGTATTTAGTCAAACATATTGAATACAATGACTAAGTATTTAATATTTTCCTAAACATGTAGTCAAATGTATTAAATACTTTCTCATAAATCTTCTCAATCAACATATAATCTCTTCAATCAGCATTAACTTCAGTTGAAATCTTCTAATTAGCATATAATCTCTTCAATCAGCATTAACTTTAGTTGAAATCTTCTAATTACTCTAACAGTAGTAACTAACACTAGCAGTAGTAACTTTTGTGCTAGCAGTACTAACTACTTGGAATATTTTCTTCAGTCTTCACCAGCAGTCTTAAGTCCTTCAGCAGTATTAAGTTAGTACTGGCAGTACTAACTTTGCTCTTGCAGTACTAAGTTTACTATAGCAGTACTAACTGATTAGTACTGGCAGTTTCCAACACTTAGCATATTTCCATGTATCTTGAGCAGTACTAAATTATGCTTGGCAGTACAAAGTATGAAGACTTTAATTCCCAACAATCATCCCCTAAACTTGATATTCATCTTGTTAATCATCAAGTTTCTTCATTAAAGGCTTCTTGATCCCAACAAAAATCAATCACGCACGCTCTTAACATATCCTCCAAAGTCTGAATTGTACGCTCACTTTGTCCATCTGTTTGAGGATGGTAAGTCGTACTCATATTTAGCCATGTTCTTAAAGCTCTCTACAACGATTGCCAGAACTGCGATGTAAATCGTCCATCTCGATCAGAAATGATCGACACAGGTACTTCATGCCTTGCCACAATTTCGTCGATGTAGAGTCTCGACAATTTCTCCATACTATAATCTTCACGTGTCGCCAAAAAATAAGCCGACTTGGTCAATCTATCGACTATTACCCAATTTGTATCATACCCACTATTTGATCTCGATAATTTAGTGATAAAATCCATGGTGATTCTATCCCATTTCCACTCAGGTATCTCTGACTGCTGTAACAATCCCGAAGGTCTCTGATGTTCAGCCTTCACCTTCGAACATGTCAAACACTTACTAACGTGTGTAGCTATATCTCTCGTCATACCTGGCCACCAATACATATTTCTCAAGTCATGGTATATCTTATCCACTCCTGGATGAATAGTGTACTTCGTCGTATGAGCCTCATCCATAGTCATCTTCCTCACATCACCTACTAATGGAACTCATATTCGATCCAGAAAATATATACCTCTGTCTTCCTTCTTTTCCATTTGTTGGTCCAGGCCACATAACATTTCTGCTGGCGTGTTCTTTACCTTGGACGCCTCACTCTAAGTAGCCAATATCTTATCCTTAACACTTGACTGAATAGTCATAGACACTGCTCGTACTCGTCTCGGTTTCACTCTTTCTTCCCTACTCAACGCATCAGCCATAACATTCGCCTTCCCTGGATGGTAGCGAATCTAGCGAATCTCACACTCATAGTCGCTGAATAACTCAATCCACCTCCTTTGACGCATATTTAACTCCTTCTAATCGAATATGTATTGAATACTCTTATGATCCGTATAGATGACACTCTTCGTTCCGTACAAGTAATGCCTCTAAGTCTTAAGGGCAAACACTACTGCTCCCAATTCTAGGTCGTGTGTTGTATAATTCTTCTCATGGATCTTCAATTGTCGTGATGCATAGGCGATTACCTTGCCTCTTTGCATGAGTACACAACCTAATCCTTGATTTGATGCGTCGCAGTAAACTACAAACTCTTTGGATCCATCAAGCAATTACAATATTGGTGCATTTCACAAATTGTCCTTTAACGTCTGAAAAGCTTTCTCTTGTTCCTTGGCCCACTCATACTTCTGATTCTTCTGAGTCAGTGAAGTAAGGGGTTTAGCAATCTTAGAAAAATTTGCGATGAAACGTCAGTAGTAACCTGTCAATCCCAAGAATGATCGTATCCTGGATGGTATCTTAGGTACCTTCTAATTCTTTACTGCCTCTATCTTACTAGGGTCCATGTGAATTCCATTACTATTAACCACGTGTTCGATAAAATGAACTTCTTGTAGCCAGAATTCACGCTTAGAAAACTTGACAAACAACTTCTCCTTCTTCAGCAGCTCCAACACTAACTTCAAATGAACCTCATGTTCCTCCTTAGACTTTGAGTAGATCAAGCTATCATCAATAAACACAATGACGAACTTGTCTAAATAAGGCTTGCATACCTGGTTCATCAAGTCCATAAAAACCGCTGGTGCATTGGTTAACCCAAAAGGCATAACCGTAAACTCAAAATGTCCATACCGCGTCCTAAAGACAGTCTTTGGAATATCTTCTTCATGCACTCTCAACTGACGATACCCAGATTGAAGATCTATCTTAGAGAAATAACGCGAACCTTGTAACTGGTCGAACAAGTCGTCGATCCTAGGGAGATTCTTGGTGGTCAGCTTGTGCAACTCTCGATAGTCTATGCATATTCGAAATGAACCGTCCTTCTTTTTGAACAACACAGGTTCTCCCACGGAGAGTGACTTGGTCGAATAAAACATATATCAACGAATTCTAAGGGTTACGAACTATCGAATAGGGTAGCGAACGAATATTGAATCAAAAGCTAGAAAACATATAAGGGATTTCACATATGCAAATAGATGTGGATCAAATGACATAAGAATCCTTAAAAGAAAAGATAGAATATCTATACTGATAGGAAATGCAAACAAAAGAGTCAACAAAGCGTACCAAGACAAAAGGAACACATATCGAATAATGATACGTATCAAGATTGATAAATACGAAAGATAGAATTCTTATACCAATAATCGACTTCACTTGAAAGAACCAATTAAATATTGTTTTTTTAAACATCATTTTAAAATAATAAAGAAAGTCGTTTTTAAATATAAAAAAATCATTTTAAATATATATAAAAAAATAAATCGTCTTAAATATAATCTTTATAAAATTCATTTTAAACATGATTGTTATAAAAAAAATCTAGAGACAGTTATTTAATGGTGTATCGCATCTTACCATTATGAATCATTTTAAACATACTTTTCATAATAAAAATAAAATTTATTAACCATTAAAAAAATAGTTTCGTATCTTATTTGTAAAGACCATTTTAAACATTTCTTATTCATAAATATCATTTTAAACATAGTATTGACAGTCAACCTGTATCACATCGTTTTATAAAAATCATTGTAAACATAGTTTTCATAAAGAGACATTAACATAAAAGTGATGTCATAACAT
Source organism: Tanacetum coccineum (assembly GCA_026074375.1). Classification (NCBI taxonomy): domain Eukaryota; kingdom Viridiplantae; phylum Streptophyta; class Magnoliopsida; order Asterales; family Asteraceae; genus Tanacetum; species Tanacetum coccineum. The sequence continues at coordinate 53,389 of BQNB010027854.1, forward strand.
ATTCATAAGATCATTTCAAAAATAGTTTTTCCCAAACACCATCAAGGTATACTTCTAAAGGATTTTCATAACTTGACATCAATATAAATATATTACTCAAACAAAGGACATCGTAATACCAAAAAGGATTGTAAAATAACGTAAAAACTCTAACATAATTCTATTGTTTGAAAACAAAAGGAAGTATAAAGAACCATATAGTCAGAATAACAGTAAAACGAACATGCACAAGAGAAATTCATACGAAGACATTACGAACCAAAAGAAGAACGTAAAGACTCATCTATACTCATGATCAAAAGAACAACCATTGAAAAGCGTTGGTACTAACATGCCGCAACATGTTACGAAAATCAAAGGATATATATAAAGAACGGAGTAATGATCCATACTAATATGTTAGGAACAATTAGTGCTTAAAAGAAAATTTTGATACTCATATGAGTAATCAATACAACGAAAGAACCAATGAAACGTACCAATATCCAAAGAAGCAGATCCGAACAACCAATATTCATCAAAACGCTGAATAGAAAAGTTAGATCATCCATACCGACATGGTACGAACTAGGAATGCTAAAATGAGGGTTATATATCCGAGCAAAAATCAAGCAGACAAACATACTCAATAATCGTAATAATAGTAATAACAGGTATCCAGGGTATCCGCAAACGTTAGATAGGAGGGAAACTTACCAACTATGAAACTATTTATAATACAACCGCACATAATATAACATATTACACTACCAACTAACAAACAAACACCAAATCAATGCAATCATGGTCACAAGTCTACGAGTGTGATGCCTTTATAATTATGTTGGCCACCCATAATTATAATTGCATCGTTTCACACGTGTACTTACATCCAAGACTACACATCTCAATGATAACGCATATATATATATATATACATATACCACATTGCACATCTTACACGACTCCATAAAAAACAATGCTCCCTCAAAACAATATTAATTTATATAAAGGTAAAATCAAAAACGATGAAAAGAAAATGAAGATCTTGAAGTGCCCAAAAGACGTAATATCCAAAAGAAATCTTCGTTAGCAAGGTGTCGAGGTAAAAGACGAGATAAAGTTATGCCGGGCCTTGCTTAGGTTTGACTTTGCTTTTACAAGAGATCTGAGTCGGCCTCTTCCTGCGACTCCTCTAACTACCCTTCCTCCTTCGGTTCCTCGAGAGGCTCCTCCTCAATTGACTCGTCTTCTGGATCTTATGATATTAAGTAGCCCGTAGGTCGATATAAAACTCTTAAAAAACAAGAAAACAAAACGCCTAGATAGCTAAACACATAGACCCTATTATGAAGCTATATGAAGGACTCTTAGGTTATAGTCTAGGTCAAACCACCAACTTCTCTATAACCAAAGGCTCTGATACCAATCTGTCACACCCCGCCAAGGCAAAAACATAAGGCGTAACGTCATGGGTATCATCACAACACAAAGGTGTCAACAATAGAGAGAACTACAATGCATTAAGCAAAACAAAAATGGACACAAAGTGTCATGACAATACCTAACACAAGAAAAAGAGGTCTTGTATTGAGGTAAAAGAGTCACGCAATACAAAGACATAAACGAAAATCTCAAAACCTAAACAGTCAATCACATTCAAAGTATCAATACAAACAAAGTACGATATAAAAACTAGGAGATAAACTCCGCATGCAAGCCTACGGTCTCACTAGCCAAGCTTCCTAACTTTACTTTCCTCAAGATGCTCACCTGAAAATGATGCTTAAAACGTTAACAAATATGTTAGTGAGAGACATAGGTTTTAGACACACAATTATACTCGTTTTCACTGTGATTAACGAAACAAGTAGGACAATAATGAACTATCATAACCCTATGCTAGCATGCAACAAAATCAAATCAACACATTCAAACACTGGGTAGGCATACCCTTCCGATCCTATGATACCATAACCAACACTGAGTAGGCGTACTCATCCGATCCCAATCAATATCATAAGTAACATTGAGTAGGCGTACTCATCCGATCCTAATCAATATCATAAGTATCACTGAGTAGGCGTACTCATCCGATCCCAAACAATACGAACATGTAACACATAGTCATATAATAGTCATGTAATGTCCATACGCAATTAAAACACATAATCACAGCAATGAAACATTTCAAAACATTTGCATCATTTCCATCCAAATATAAAAACCGAAAAATGAGACTATGAAACTCACCTGATGCATAACTACTTCACAAATTCCTCAAAATTAACTAAACACAAATAAAACACGTGTTACACGCGATTAGGCTAAACTCCCAAGTCGATGTAACAATCAATTGATGGACTACTATGAATATATTATGATTATAAACCCTTTACCACACTTCCCATACCTTACTTATACCCTAATACCCTTAATCCATTTATTCGAGTTTTCCAGCTTTTCGGCAGAATTTTGTAGTCACTTCATAACTACAAATAGAATACTAAATCATCAAATTGACTTTCCCTACTGCATTCCCTACCTTCCCAATGGGTTATGAACTACTGAGATTTTTTAGAAAAAATAATATTGAGTTTAACTATTTTATAAAAATTCAACATCATAAAGTACTTAAATTCGGATCTGAACGCACATCAAAAAGTTTTATTTTTTTAAAAATACTTAGACAACTTTTTTAGGAGTTGTGCTTTGAGCTGGAGTCAATAGACATATAAAATTACAGAAAGTTATAAACCCTAATTATCTATCAATCAATGTTACTAATATAACAAGAATTTAACAAGAACGGGATTGAAGATCATACCTAAAACCTTTAACCGATTACACTTGAATCAACACTCTTAATTATTGATAAAAAAAATAATATTTTTTTCCTTCTTGGGAGGTTCGGTCGATTAATAGAAACAGGGGGGAGAAGACTATATTTTGTATTTATAGGCTAAGCCTAACTTTTAATCCTTATCTAATACTAGTTGCAAGGTACGGCTCACCTTTAATGGATTAACAAACTATAAGAGGGGTATAAGGAGGGTTGTTCCGAGGAAGTACAACCCAAAAGGAGAAGGTTTTTAATAGCTTCGCGCTTTCCCGCTCCTTCGCTCCTTTGTGTGTTTTTCTTTTAGAGAGCTACAGTGAAGCAAGTTGATTATTGGTTTAAGTAATTCAATCTTATTTTGTCCTTTAATAAAATATGTTGTTTAAAAAAAACTCTGAAAAACCAAAAATAATCTCCTTTAACCTTTTTGCCATGTAATTCTTTTCTTAACCCTCTATATTGTTTAATTCTTATGGCGTCACTCGAACAAAGCAAGTGTATGGGGTGTGGACAACCGTGTGTTGGCTTCTATTGTTATCTTTGTACATGCCAACAGTGTGGTTTCAGTCTTAGTAATGGAACTTGTATAAACTGCACTTATGGAGATGGAAAACCAGTTACTTGTTGCGAGTGTGAAAGCCCGTTAAATGGTGGATTTTGTTTGTTTTGCAATTCGAGAGCTGGAAATTCTTTCACTTATGATTCAACTCTGAATTCTTTCGATAATCCTCCCAATTTTTCATACCCACCTCTACAACCCTAGTACGATACGTATTTTTGGGAGTTATGTGGGAATGATGCTCACTATGGTTACGATTGTCCACCTCAGGTCCCGTTTGTCTACAATCCGGACCTGTGTTTCAATCAAAACTTTGATACTTTTCCACAAACTTCACCAACTTTTCCACAACATTATCTTTGTTGTGAAAACTGCGAGGGTCCTCATGCGACTTTTAAATGTCAACCGATGAATCAAAATTTTTACAACTCTAATTCTTTCGGTTTTGACCAATCC